>VWPU01016126.1:0-134954 GCA_013398955.1 Callaeas wilsoni
ACCTGTCCAAACTGAGACAACATGACACAAGATCTAACCACTGGGCTTGAGGTTGTATCACAGGATTTTAGTTCAAAGAAAAAAGCCCAAGAGAGACACTGTAAATATATATATATATATATTCAGGTCCCTAAATAAATAAACATGACAGATGAAAATAAATATGACTTTTCTTTAAACTTACTGCTGCTTTCATTCATTTACTGCTGCATGGAATATATTCAATAGCTTATTGTCATCATTAAATAATAGGTATGCATTAATATCCATTGCAAAACCATCTCTTCATGTTTGTAGGCTTTGTTGATAGAGGAGAGGAAGCACACAGGCCCTCCCAGGCAAGCTCTTATTCACAGGTACAAACCTTTTTTTCAGCGATGAATGAATCCTTTCAGAAATGCTAATATCAGCATTTATACAAGGTGGCCAATGTAAACAGTAACTGCTGGTTCATTACTCTTTTTGTATCCTTTGCCAATTTACAAATCTTCAGAGTTAGTGTTGAAACAGGCACCGTTTTGTTGGAAAAGAGCAAAAATGCATTTAGGAACCAAAATCTACTGATGGGAATAGATGACATAACCTCAAGGAAGGGCTTTCCTGTGAACCCCACTAGTGTGAGAGAGGAGGAGAGAGAGTAAGAAGATGAGGGTTTTGATACTTGGATCATATCTCACTGCTTGAATTCCCCCAGGAGATTCAGTATGACTTCTGAAAGCAGCAGCCAAAAATATGCTTTGATGTATCTTTCATCTAAAGCTATCTGTATTGATAAACTGTGTTTGTGCGGATGAAGCACTGAACCAGATAGGACTATTTTGTTCCCACTTCTACCACATGTTCTTGGTGTGTCCTTGGAAAAGCAATGAGAGCTTGTGTGCCTGACCCCAGCCTCTCTCAGCCAAGCAGAGGAGAGACCACTTTCCCATACAGAAGCATTGAAAAAAGTTCTGTGCATCATGAGATGGACAGGTCCCACCGTACTGAGTCCTCCTGAAAGAAGAGAAAACAAATTGACACTGGTCAGATTCAGGCTGCTCTAAAATTAATCATATGATTCATTAGGAAACAAATTCTTCAATTCAGAAATTACCAGTAACAATCTTTTCTTCTGGGATTATTGCTAACACAGATGATCCAAATAAAGGACCATTTCAAAGGTTGTGATTAATTTCAGTGCCAAGCAACTGGCTTTGCTGTGATTGCAGGGGAATGTGACTTAAATTAGGCCAGCTGACTTTTTCCTGAAGAGGACTACAGTTTCTCACATGATCCGCAGCATAGCCCAGCTGTGGATGGTGACCTCTCTGGCCAAAGCCACAGGACATTCAACTCTGCCCTCGACATTTGCCCCAATAAAGACAAAATAGACCAGATGGATATGGACTTGTCAGAAGAAACTGCTGAGGGCAGCTACAGATTCCAGAAAAAAAAGCACTTCCTCAGATCACAGGGGATGACCATTTCTCCTACTTGCACTCTGCTCCCCCAAGTAACTGAGCACTGCTGGATTAAGCTGGGGAGACAGGGAGATGGAGGAGCAAGAAGCAATCTTTTTTGGTAAGGGAACATGTGTAGTAAATAACAGCTGCAAAAGCTCCCTCATGTATTGAAGTCATTATAATTCAGTGTTTTCCTTCCCAAAATCAGGCTTTAATGGGAAGCAAGTTTCAACCTTTCTAAAGGAGTACTCTACAATAAGCTTGTTAAGCTTGGAAAGTACTTTGGGAGCCCCTGGGATGAAAGGCGCTCTAGGAATGAAAGCTGATATTTACGATTATTGCTTGAAAGGAACAGAGAGGAACAGTAATGTAAAATATGAATGGCTGCCGGTGCTAAAAAACATATCATTGACTTGGTGCCAAAGAAGATAGTCTTAGCCCTCAAATCTGGATGACAAGGATTTAAGAGATGCAAGAAGTGGAAAAGACTCCTGCAAATAACAGCAAAAGCCAACCTGATTGCAGGGCAAATAGGTGTCTTGTGGGTTTTTCTTTTCTTCCTCCTAAATTGCAGGCCATATGATCTGATCTCTCTCATCCCAGCTCGGCCAGCCAAAACAGATGCCTGTTAACCACAGTAAGTACTGCTGGTTTGTACTCATCTTAACAGAGGAACCTACAGATCCCTTTGGACATCAGGGGAGAAAAATATCCTTGGTTAAGTGGTCATATGTTATGGACTGGCCTAAGTAGATTCAGATCTTATCTCACTCAAAGGACTAAGGGCAGAACCACTTCAGGCTAATGTAAATTAAACTTCTCTATTTTAGAAAGCTATAAGAGAAAAGAATCAGGCTAACAGGCTCTGCTCCTGCAAACACCTACCTGCATACTCTCAGCTTGTAAAATGCCTACTATTGATTTCACACTGGGCATCTGGCCGCCTAATGTGGCACTCCACAGCTCCAAGAAAAGAGGTTTCTCTATCCAGACCTGCTATTGAGACATCTTTATGTTGGTCTCCCACTCTTCCACTTCTCCCTGAGAAGAGCTAAAAGAAAATCCTTTGAGAGAAAGAATTCTCAATCTTCACTTCTTCAAAAACAAGCTTGAAAGTGACTCTAGTGCATAAGAAATCTTCACTACAAAAACCCACAGGATCTCAGGAAGTGATTTTTTTTTTTTAATATAGCAGAGAGTAACACAGCATGCAGCACAGGCTGAATGCTAATATCACACACATTTAAATTAGATATAAGGATATTATTTTTTTAATGACCTACTGCAATGAATTAACAAAAAAGACTGTGCACTCCAATTCACAGGCTCCAAATTAAGATAGGATACCTTTCACGGGCATGCATCAAGCAGATGTGGGTTAGTGGGCTAGAAGAATTTGAGCTGCTCTGGGGACAGGGATTTTGCTAATGAACACTCCACCCAGGCTAGCAAGGGAGCAAGACTTGCAACCTCTTTGCAGGCCAGTCTCCCACATTTCAAATGTGGCTGTGCCCCACATCAGCCAGGAGAGCAGCATGACTTTGCTCTCTGGGTTGCTGAAGGCTGAGCAGAGCCCTGGCCTAACCTGACTTTGGAGAAGCACCATTTCATTGAATCAACACTGACAGGGCTGCTTGGCACTGCAGCTGCAGCACTGGCACACTGTAAGGGGAAGAAGGTCTCCTGGCAGCTTGTGCTGCTGGGGCTGGGGCATGGAGCATGCTCCTGCAGGTCCTTTCCATCAGCTCTGCTTCCTCTTCCTTGCACAGTCTAATGCTGATGGATCTGTATTAGAAATAACAGAAAGTCCTTGGCCTTTTTTCCTGCCTTTTATTTCTTTTTTCCTTCTCTTTAGCTATTTAGGCCAACACTGGCTAATCATGCTCTCTAACTTATACTCAGTCACTGCCATGGCAACCATTTCAACACGCAGTTCATAGACTGCCTCTGAAACACACATACCTTGATGCTTCAGGAGAGGCATTAGGAGAGGAGAGCTATCATCTGCTATACTGACACATTTTTCTACAGCATTACCTCTGGCAGCGTGAATCTCTTCTTTTAGCTCTGAATAGCTCATCACTTGTTCTGTCCCCTTTTCCTCCCACCAAAATAGGTTCTTTAAAAACTGACACAGATTTATGGAGATGAAAAAGAAAAGGTGTAGGAAGGGAAATGCATTTGGAAATTCCACTCTCTGGCATCTGAATTCACTCTTGTAAGAATCCTGAAAGCCTGTCCTGTTACTGCTTCACAGGAAATCCTGAGACCTGGTTATGACATGGTGCTAATAATGCCAATGCTGTGGGTTCAATCCCCTATATGGGCCATTCACTTAGGAGTTAAACTAAATTATTCCTGTGGATCCCTTCCAACTCGGAAATTCTGTTTTGTTCTGTTCTGCCTCAGTGAAAAAGGAGAAAGCTTTGGGGGCTTGCTTTCTGGTTTTCTCAGACCCCAGGAGAGAGGCAGCAGCTCAGGAATAGGGTAGGTGCTGCTCCTTTCTCCTTTGCAAAATGGCTCCTCTTCAGAAGTGCAGCTACTCTGCAATATGCAAAACCAGGTCTGCCTTTGTCCAAGTACAGAGAGCAAGATTTGAACAGCACTGAAAAAAGATCTACCTGGAACACGTAGGTGCATTTTTCCAACAGTTGCCTCCGAGAATCTTGCTCAAGGTCTGCTGTAATTAGGTTTGCTTTTGTCTAGTCATGATGCCTGGCACCCGGGCAGCAGCGAGGTGCTACACAGGTTTCTGCCATGCTGCCTACAAACGGATCATTTATTCTGCTCACACTTAACACGCTTTTCTCCCAGAGGCAGTCAGAGGGGAGGCTCTGACTGCCAGCAGTATAAAAAAATCCTTTTTAGTTTCTTTATGTAATTATAACTGCTGTGTGGAAGAACCTGATTCCATGTCTTGAATGTTTTATGTGGTTATGTGTATAGGTTTCAAATGTGTATGTATCACATATAGTGTCGTGTTGATCCTTATCAGGTGTAATTACACTATCCAGTCCTTTCTTCCCATATTTTTCTGTGTTTTTATCATTGTCAGCTGGCCACTAGCCACAAAAAAAGGCCTGCCCCCACCACTACCACCTACTTGACACCAATAAGAAAAATGTTTCTGCTACTGACCAAAGGAGAAGAGAAATTCAGATACACCCACGAGCAAACAAATATTGGCACACCTAAAGTGACCTGTGTGGAGCATTTTATTTCAGTTTAAATGATTTCAGTTTAAATTATTTCAGTTTAAACTCAGCCCCCCTAGCCATAGTAGAGCATCCTCAAATACAGTTTTTCAAACTAAAATATTTCCCAGGAACAAAATCTGAGAGACAAGAGGCAGGAGTCCCTAAGGCAGGCAGACAAATCTCAGCCAGCAGGTAAATAATATACAGCGGTCACCTTTGCCCTGTTATTTTAATGCAGGCACATGCAGGCACGCACACTGTTTTATAAGAACTGCATGTGCACTTTCCAGCAAGCATCATTTATGTATACTATCTTCCACTGAAATCAAGCCTCTAAGACTGCTGAAGTAGGAAACGTTGTGTGTTCAGAAAGAAACATCATGTATAGTCTATCAGATCTCTGGGACTCCTCGACTATGTATAGCATGCTTGGGGAGACCCAGATCCTCAGCTGTCCTTTCTAATCTGCAACATAAAGTCAAGACAAAGGCTGGCAGGAAGAGAATATAGGACACAGCTGACTGCTTTTAGGCCACATACTTTAATGCTAATGCATTTCTGTAACTGCACAATAAGCATTGACAAAATTACAATACATCTGTGAATGGGGAATACCATCTTCATGGCATGCCTACACCACACACCCAACTCTTCATTGAATCAAATTTCTATGAACCACTGTCATGAATTTAGACTTTCACCACATCTCCCTTTCCCAATGTATCCAAAAGTGTAAAGTCTCCCTTGGTCTGTAGGTAAGGATGCACTCTTACCCCCATGTGAGAGGGGGCATGAAGTGACAAAGGCTAGAAATTAAGCTGGAAGTCTTTTCTTTCTTATGTCATGCATTAGGTAACTTGCCTGACACCAGCCAGACTGCCAGCATCTAGAGCAGAAAATCAAGCCAGTGAATCAGGGCACAAGTAGAGGAGCTCAACCATCCATCCCTCCAGCTCTTAGTGTGGTCCTGGGTACAGTTTTGGCCCAGGCCAGGCATTGCTCTACCAAACTGTTCCCAAGCACGGTCCAGGAGTTACCATGGCCTAGGATTGTTCCCAATGGTAGTCTGTATGTGACCAGTTGGTTTTGGAGGGCAAGAGGGTTTAAACATCTAAACACACCAGGGCCAGACAGTGTTACTCAGCCACAAAGCAAAACATAGCTGCTGCCTGGTTATTAGCACAGACGTGGCCCATGCCACGCGGGCCTGTGCCTCGGGCTTTTGCCAGAGACAATGTACCTGCCTTTGCTGATCAGGACACATCTCTGAGCCAGCCGTGCCGGTCCTCTCTCCCACTTTTTTCCACTGCAGTGTCAAACTAACTTTGGCTACAGCTGCTTTAAACCATCACATCTGACACTGAAGAGGCTGAGCAGAGCAGAGTTGATACAGCCAGTGCCATGTCCCAGCAGGGAGCTGAGCCTGTCCCCAGGAGCATCTCACCCTGCTACGCTCCACCCTACCAAATCCCACCAGCTGAGCACCTGGGCATACCTGACTTGTAGTCAAGGGGAAAGATGGTGCCATGGTTGCCTGTTTCTCCACTGGAAGGTCTTCATTTTGACTTCACACCACAGGCAAGCAGAAAAGGTGCCTCACTGGCTGGCATCACAATGGCAGCAGCAGCAACCCAACCCCTGGCCTGTGGCCTCTGCAAGGCCCTCCTGCCCCAGCCCCAGCCCCATCATGATGTGCCTTCCCTCACTGCTCCAGCCAAGGAGGGCCTCAGACTTGACCAAGGGTTGCCGCAGACCAGCCAAGGACTTTAATTGCCCAAACAGCCGGTGCATGAAAATAGACTGAGCTCAAACCTGGGCTAAGCATTTGCTACAGACATACCCTCAGCAAGTCTGGCACAACCATGAAATGAAGCTGGATGTCCTGAGGCCACCAGTCCTCCCTTAGCACTGTATTCCTGTGAATATAAACCAAACCTTGCAGGGGTAGGAGAGCAGCAGCAGTCAGTGATTCTGTTTTCGTTTGATAAAGATGAAAAGACGAGGGTGCCTGTATAGCTGATCGCCTGCATTTTCTCTCCTGCATTTTCCATCAGAGAAACCTGACCTCCTGGGAGGTTGCATTAGCAAGTACCTCTCATTCCTCCACCCCTGCCTGGGCAACACAACATCTCTTCAGTACTGAGCTGAGGAAAGCTGTCAGTTTACAGGCAGTGCAGAAAACTGTACTGTGCACTCTCATCTCCTTTGGAATCCAGCATTAGGCACTGTCTTGCTTTCCAGAGAGATGCGAAAGAGATTAGGGAGAAAGTAAAAAGATGTTTCTTATATTTGCTTAAGAAACATTCAGGTGGTATTGTGTTCCAAGGGAAAGCACTGGCATAGGACAGAGATCAGGATTCATATGCTCCAATTCATATGTTCCCAGGCAGGTCAGGAGAGATTGCAGAGAAAAGCAAACATTGCAAAAACCTTTTGCAATGCAAAACTCTACAAACAATTGCAAATTGTTTGAGTTAAAGCAGAGAAATTGCTTGAATGGGTTTTGAACCCTTTTCCTTCTTCATTGTAATAAGCATTTTCTTTTTTGCAAGCATGATCCTGGAAGGAGAAGTCTCATAGTTTGGGGATATGTTCACACTGGGAACGTTCACGTGACCTTTCAGATCACATTCCTCCTATTTATAAGAGTATTAGTCATCCACTTAGAGAGCAGAACTAATACCATGTTTGTTAAATGACTAAATGCATGCTATGAATAACCAGCGGAGGGTACTTAAAACCACAGTTACATCCAAGAGCACACGGAGAAGCCATAGCCAGCTAATGCTTAGATGGGACACAAATAATACTACTGCATGTAAAATACATTTGAAAGACAATTTGAAGACATTTCATTCACAAGAAGAAAGGACTAAATTAATCATATAGATTCTTTTCCAGAGAGAGTTCACCTAGTTATTTAGACATACAGGAGAGCTGGCAAGAATGCATGACAGCTGAAGACTGAAATTTGAAAAAAGTCCAGGCAGAGCTAACTGTAAGACTAAGAGGATGGATCACAACTCTGCTGGACCTTGGCCTTTACACTACACAGAAAACGTCAGGGTTGTTGTACTTCAAGTTTGCAACTTTGTCACTGGCAAAACACCAGGTTTAGGAGCTCTGAGTAATGCCTTGCCTGTTAACTAATATGTTGCTCAACTTGGCTTCAGGGAAAGCACAATACAAACAATGTGTGTTATTAGCCCCAACACGTTTGTGAGTCCCAGCCAAGATGAGTAAACTTTCTGTGCCTCAGACCTCACCAGTGGCCAGCAAACTGTCACAAGCAGTATCAGTTCCTGGGTCAGGAAAAATGGTGCTTCCCAGGTGCTGAGGACTTCCCTGCTCTGCACGCAGTAATATCAGCACTTAGGGAAGCATTTAGCAGAACAAGATAGGCGTTGCCAGTATACTCAGACCATTTTTGTAAAACCACGCATCTGTCAAGAGAGGATCTGGAGGAGAGGAGAGGAAGAGTGAAAGACAAAAAGGTGGGTGGAACAGGAAGAAGGGAAGTATAGACGGCAGACTATGTGCCCCTCTATAAAAGAAACGCAGAAGCAGTCTGGGCTGTGTGAGGTGCACATTTCTGAGAGCAGGGAAAATGGAAATGGGAACTGCTCTGCAAAGAATTTACAAGAGTTTTGAATAATGATGTGCAAATTATGGGCTGGAATGCAGAGAATTAAAGGACTTTGAGTTCCCATCTGTCCTTCAGTTTAGCATTAAAGTCCAAAGATGTGCTTTCACACTGCAGAGGATGGTGCTGGGGGGACACTGGGACACCTGGCTGCACTACACTTTGGCCAAACCTTCTGAGGGCAAGGTTGGACATTACTGGCAGGAAGTGCCCAGCTGTAGTCACCTGGCACACCAGGGAGCTGCCCCTGCCAGCACACCTCCCCAGTGTCAACCTGCCCAGAGGGAGACCAGCGCCACACCACAGGTGGCTGCTGAAAGGTTCAGTGAGAAGGTGGCAGCTAAAGGTGCAAACATCACTTCCTCATTGCAGCCTCTGTGAATGGCTCTGCCTATGCAACACAGAGGATGTTTTGAATGGCAGAGCACAAGCAGTGAATCATCATATAATCATTGCTGGTGTGTCCCAGCCTCAGTGTATCATGAAGCCTTCCTTTGGGTCAAGTAACCATTTGAGTCTGACTCACCGCCACTGCACAGGTTTCTCCTAGCGCAGGCTGGTGTGGTCAGTGAACAGAGCTAATTGAATGTGCTCTCACTGTTTCACCCATGATCCAGGAGGGCCGGCAAGGCTGGCTGCAACTTTCTGGGCAGACCCTGGTAGCACAGAGGGTTCCCACAGATCATGTAGTCTGTTGGGCTCTACACAAAAGTCAGGTAGCTAATTGTTAACCATGTAAGTTATCACTGTTTCCTTAAAAACTCTTCATGGGTCAAAGGGTTAGCACTTTCACGGGCTAGAGCTATGTCAATAGCAAGACAAGGCCTCCAAAACACAGAATAACTGAGGCTGACAGGGACCTCAGGAGGTCATGTGGTCTGACACCCTTACAAAACCAGGCTTGAACACCCTCCTCCTAGTCCTCAGAGTCTGAGCTGGCAACACAGAGGAAGGAGAGATCCCACGCAAGCCAAGGAGCACTTGTGCTAGTGAAGCCCCACCCAGATCACACAGTTAAGAAATAAAAATGATGGGAAAATCCAGCAACATCAGGTAGTAGCAGACGGCCCCTGGAAAGACACAGTAAACTGAGGGAAACACCAGCAAAACTAGCGTAGGAGAGAGAGAAGGCATGTTTGCTTCCTTTGCTGACAAGATGGAGGCAAGAAAGGTGGTGTGGAGACATTTCTCCTTTCTCTCAGTTTGCTGCACATGGAAAGAAGCCACCTCTTGACACCATGAAGGCAAAGTAAGAGTCAAGGTTGCTGCAGCTGGTAGAGGGAGCAGAGTCCTGGGAGCAGACTCCACCCTGCCTGCACAGTCCTTCCTTTGCAGGCCTTGAGAGGGGTGGAGGGAAGGGGCAACCCTCATTCCTCTCTAGGCCAGATGGGAGCAGGGCTCACCAGGTCTCACCTCCACCCTGTCACTAATATCAAATAATAATAGTATTTAGCACTTCCATAATTACCTTTGCACTCTGATATCACAGACGCAGCTGAATTGGAAGTCATTAAGATCATTATAATGAGCTTCAGTGGATCCTTTCAGTCAGAGGCATTATTTAGCCAGCCCTCATTTTCGTGGTTACATCTGAATAAGCACTCTGCATGGAGGTGAGGTTTGCCGATGAGACACTTTGTCTTAGAGGCAGTCTCCTACTTGCAAAGGCAGAATAAGTGTCATTATGCATCATGTTTCACCAGACTTCAAAATGCCAAGGAAGGTAAGGCAGATTACAGCTGACTCCACCTTCAACTTGTAAGAGCTACAAAATTCTTCCCATGGACTGGCACGTGGGGAAGGTCTGCCATGACCCTCTAGTTATGGAAGCTGTCATTCTGGAGGCCTTCAATGCTCAATACAAGCAGCCACCACAACCTCTTGCTGTAGGTGTCAATTCAGCAAGACTTGTTACTAAAGCAGAGAGGGCAGAAGGCCAGAAACTCTGGGAGCACCTTGCATCAGGAACAGGAGTCCCGTGCTGACCTAGTGAAGGGCTGGGCTGCTGGCCAGAGCTCAGGCAGGCGGCCACGTGGACATATGGCTGTTGCTGGACCAAGCATTGTCGGGGCCTGTGAGCAGAACTGAGTCCAGAGCCATCTGCGGAACAGAGATCTGCTGGTCCTGGGTCTACTTATAGCCTCACTGAAGACTTCTTCCTTTAGCCTTTCACTAAGAAGGAATTAAATGCCCCTTTAATTGCGGTTACTTCAGTTCCCTGTTCATAAATGCAAATAAAGGCACTTATTTCTCCCATTTTTGTTTGCCTTTTGTGTTTGAGCTGTGAATCCCTTGGGAATCCACAGCCCAAACATCAAGGGCTTCTAGGTGTACCTGTCTTATTAATAACAAAAGTAATGTGCTGCTTTTGTTGTTGAAGTAGGAGGAAATGTAGGCACACGGAACAAACACTTGTAATGCAATTTCTTATGTTTAAAAAAAAGAACAAAAAGGTAATTGAGTGTAATACTTTGACCAAGAGCAAAGGTAAAATCACAGCAGCTGACTCAGTGTAACAGAAAGAACTTAATAGAGTTGGCAATGTTTCAGCCTGCCTTCTCGGGAACATGAACATGGGAATGTGTTAAGAGTAGCACAACATATCCAAAACACTGTCTGAATGAAAGAAAAGAGTTAGTGCTGGGCAAAAGTATCATTTTCAGCAGCAAGAAAGTTATTCCGGCAAAGCGTGAGCACGAACTTGTGTTTATTTCTTTGTGTTCAGTTACTGTCAACATTACAAATAAACCCAAACAAGGCAGAGAATCTAAGCTTGCACTACTGGCCCCAAATACAGCTGAAACACTCTTGAATGCGTTTGTGACCTAACCATTCAATCCATCCTCCAGAAGCAGTTTGAAACAAAAGACTTGGGCAAGAACCAAACAAGCTTCAGTGCAGCTTAGAAATACAGTTAAGACACAAAGCTGTTTCTCTACTTCAAGACAAACTGGCTGTTACAAAAAACATTGAGGAGCAATATCACTTCCTGAGCTCTGGCTGTATCTGCAGTGGAAAGGAGTTTCCCATGCCGTTTCCTTAATTAGCACAAATATGCTGACAATCTTCTTCGTGCTGAAATCAAGCCATAGGTCACTAAAAAGTTGATCTATCTACGCATCCAAATCCACCACATGCTGAGCCAACATGTTTCAAAGCCGTCATCAGTACCCAGATTATAACATGGCTTTGTCATGCATCCAGCTGCTGAAACAAACTTGGATGTCCCAATCTGAAACCTATTTGTCCTGCAGTCACCAAGTAAGAAAAGTGCCAGTATATACATTCAATGTTTTGCAAGTGCTAGGATTGTGTGCTGGCACTTACTGGCTCATTTTGACCATTACATGAATTTATAAATATGACCAGTTGAATTAGAGGAATAACATGATCTGAAGATCAGATTCTAAGCTTGCTTAAACTGAAATAAACTGGGAATAACTCATTCAACATCCAGTAATTTACTATGGTTTCATCATGGAGAGATCAAGGCCACAGTTACCTCTTTACACAGCTCAATCTGAGCTTTAGTCCTTGTCAACAACACGTGCTATAGTACAATCATGCAGCAGTTGAACAGAAAAGACAGCATGCCAATACAGTAAATAGTGTAGTACCAGCCCTAGGGAAAAGTTTAGCAACCTTATGACAGGTATGGTTTGAGTGTGTGAACCCGAGCCTTGTTCCTCAGACAGTTTTTGCCTTGTTGGTAATGCAGCTGGCAGGACAAACCCTAAACACAATTTATGCCTGGCCAGCTCCTGGCCAGCTCACAGCTAATTCTGAATGAAAGCTGTGATGTCTAAGCTGTTTCCTCCTGGCCAAGCAGCCCATTTTCCATGACCGGTTCAGTAAGGTTGCTGCCTGCTGAGTGGATAGGACACTGCAGTGTGCCAGTGTGACTGTCTGACTCCTTCTCCCACATTTCAGTTGTCCCTAATGTAGTGCATCCCGCAGTACGCTGCACCAGGGGCTGCTGCTCTCGGAAGGCTTCTTCCTGGAATTCACCTCCACCGTTACTGGTCTACGGCGTCACTGCCCACATTTTCCCAGAATCACTTGGCACGGATGTGGCTGGACAGCATGGCGGGCAGCCCTGCCAGCATAGCTGCTGCTTGGAAAATCTGCCCTGTGGATGTAAGTTGAGCATCTCACTGGTTACCCGCTATAACTCTTTTAGCTGGATACAAGGTCACAGTTGTGAGTAACAAGAATGTCTCTTTGATGACATTGACATAAATTACCTGTAGTTTCTTGCCAAATAAAAAAAAAAGAACACCAGAAAGTGATGCCCCATGAAGAACAAATTAGATCCCATTTTGTGTCCCTTCACCTGTAGAGACAGGTTTGAATGTCACTGAATTCTGAACTTGCAACTGTCACCCAGCCCAAAATGAATGAAACCAGGCTGATGGCTAAGTCCGTAACTTTCCTCTCGAGCTGTTTTCTTTCTTGAATTTTATTTTGCTACATTTATTTATTCATTTCAGTAATTGTCCTTCAGTACGACAGAGCAGCTTTAAGACACAAATGCGCTGTCATCTACCATGACAAATTTTCCTTAGGCACTGTCAGTAAAAGCACATCCTCCAAATTTGTCATGACTGGATGGGGCGCCTCCTGAGCTGGTGAGGCCAGACGGAAAACTATGCCAAGGGCCAGTCCTGGGAGGTTGCAAACACTCCCACCTGGCCTTGGCTTCTATTTGAGGTACAGGCAGCCGAACCCTCGTAGGGGCAACTGGACACTTCAGTGGTTGCATGGGGAAAGGAGACAGATGTCCCTGCCTGCTTGCAGAACAAGAGACTGACAGGAAGCAAAAGTGCTTCCTACTGCGCAGACTGCACCCCAAACCCTCGTTGCTGTTAAACAGCCTTAGTCTCCCAGGGAGAAGGGGAGGGATGGATTGAAAGTAAGTCTGACCTTCCCGGAAGAATGGACTTCCTGATGCTGTGCTGGGCTGAAACATGAAACCACTGAAACTCTGGGCCTAGAGAGAGGGAATTACCAAACCAAGCCCAGGTTTCAATAATGCAAACTAAGTCTCGCACAGCAGTTTCCTCTTCCTAACCCCATTCCTTCCCTCTGAAAGACACTTTGCATCTTTTAACTACATCGCAGAAGTGATTTAGATGCCAAGAAAGCTGCCAATGTTCGGCTGTGCGTCAGCACAAGCCAGAGGGACATAAATCAGGCAAGGAGCAGGTAGTCAACTCACTCATAAATGCTTCCCCAAGGTTCTCCATTGTGTTCAAGCAGTGGCAAAACCCCTCATCCACCTAAAGATTGACACACCTTTGCCTCCCACTGACCTCAATATAAAATTCATATTTGGAGAAGAGAACCCCATGATCCTGGCCTCATTTACACCAGTTTCACACAGTTACCTCCTTGGGAATACTCCATCTTTGCATAGGTGTTCCCAAGACAAAACCTATCCCACTCAGCCTCTCTGAGAACCACTAATATCTAGGTCTTTCCTCACTGAAAAAAGATCAACCTCAATATGACTAGAAAGCTGCTTTTCCTCTCCCTCAGTTACCATTGAAGACATAGATTAAGGAGCTCACAAACAGGAGGGCAGTTTGGAGCCTGCAGATTCTTCACTGAACACATGAGCAAGCACCACACAAACCTTCCCTGCAGTCCCACAGTTGCTGAGCCCTGACCAGGAGGTACCACGAATACAAGGCAAGTTTCCACAGTCCTCTTTCTCTGGAGGGTTTCTGCTGCACTGCCATGGCTGAGCTGCTGGTTTAGAATGTCAAAGTCCTCCCCGCTGGAAATGAGAGCAGTATTCATAGCACAGACTTCACTTGAGCTGGCATTGGTTTCTTCCCATTTTCTAGCCTTTGCCATGGCAGCTTAAACGTTTTGGTCTATGCCTTGTTTACAAACTCAGCTCAGGGAAAAAAAACCCTCAGGTTTTAGTTTGCTGACCAAAGGCTAACAGGCCTGACCTCAGTCATTAGCTGATCAGGGGACATACTGAAGAATTAGGAAGTGCTAAACCAGAAAATGCCCAATATTGATGGCCCAAGAGGAGGCTTGCCCCATTTCTCACCTCATAGACAGCACCGTGCCCAATGAAAATACCACCACACACTACACAGAAGAAATGATCTCTATCCCAGATGTTGTAAAATACTGTACTGAGTTACAAGCTGGAGCAAGGATGTGGTGCAGAAATCCCAGACAGCCTTGGAGGCAGAATTACTCATTTATCACAAAACTCAGATGAAGTTGTGCTACTTACATTGCTGGAGGGCAAGGAGGGGGGAGAGACAGACCTTTGCATTTCCAGAAGACTTGTTTTAGCAACTGATGACATTTGGGGACAGGATTCTCCAAACTTCCCTTGGCTCAAGAATACAAAATCCTATTTCCCCATATACCATTAGTTTGCTAGTCAAGTGCTGTTTAAAGCCCTAGGCTTTAAATTCTTCTTGGCTGGTTCTTTGTATTGACCTCTGTCCTGCCATGGGGGCAAAGACCCTTGCTTTGGGAAACCATTTTCCCTCAAAGTTGTGTGAGCTGGCTCTGCCCTTCCCTCAGAGATTAGGTGTGTCTACAACCAGCATCTTGAATTGATGAGATCCCAAAGAAATAAGTAGCTTACACAGGTGGAATTAGGCAGAGATAATGGAAGTAAACACCAGCTTGATATTTGAGGAGTTTCTGTGCACAGTTTCATTTGTGCCTACTAGCCTACAGGTGTCCTACAAGCTAAAGATGCTTCAGCTGACTTGTTTTTTCACACCACCCTCGCATGTTTCTAAAAGCATCTCCTTTGGATCACATGGCAGCAGGTACTCACTTGCTTACACACACAGCAGTGTTACAAGTGACTGTGCTGAACACATGCTGCACCGGTGAGCCCTGCAATATTGTCTGTGGCTATAGGGCCACCACCCCACCCACACTGTCTCATTTTTCTTAGTGTGACCCCAGCTTTTGTCCTACTCAATCCTTGGCCACTTTTCAGAGGGAAGCTTGCTCTTCCTCTCCTCCACCCCTCTGAGCTCAGCAATCAGGAATACAGAGGAAAACTTCTGCTCATTTGCGCTCAGGATGAGCAAACAACCAGCCCACACTCTGTCCAGCAGCGTGAATGCCAGGGTATGTGAGGACATGCCAGCAGAGCCCACATACCACTGCTGGGCTATGAGCACTTCAGATATGACTGACTCTGCACAGGAGACTGAAATATAAACAGCAATTTCTGGGAGGAGTGGCTCCATCCAAATACTCCCCCATCTTAGTCACAGGCTAAAATAAATAAATAAATAAACAAAGCCATATAATCTCCCAGCTGGCGTGCTCACAGTCATGTGACTGGTGTCAGCTCTCACCCCCAGGTGAAATATGGACCCAAAGACAGGGTCCTGGCTTTGCAGTGCTCCAATGGCACAAACAGAACAGGCAGCAGCCCCTAACTGGGAAGGCACAGACTTCACCCACCTGGCAGATAGCAGAGCCCAGCTGTATGCCACCTGCTCCCGGCTCCATCACGCTTACATAAGGGAAATGCTGAGGGGGGCAGGACATATTTAAACCAGAAATCCTCACATGACCAAGTGGATCCAAAGCGAATCCATCTCACTCAAAGCCACATCTGGGAAGCAAAACAAACAAGGGCCACTGCACACCAGGGACCCAAAGAGGCTGGGGAACAGGCCTAAGGAAGTAGTTTCCTCTTCCCCTGTGCCTTGGTGAATGAGAATAGCTGTGCAGGCAGCCAAGAGGGCACACTGGGGCAGAAACAGTCTAGACTTGCTCTGCTTCTTGTCCTCCTTCCCGCAGCATCTGCTGCTGGCCCCTGTCAGAGGCAGGATAAAGAGCT
Source organism: Callaeas wilsoni (assembly GCA_013398955.1). Taxonomy (NCBI): domain Eukaryota; kingdom Metazoa; phylum Chordata; class Aves; order Passeriformes; family Callaeidae; genus Callaeas; species Callaeas wilsoni. The sequence goes on from VWPU01016126.1 coordinate 16,126, forward strand.
AAGCAGACCTCGCATCCGGCACAGCACAGCCATTTGTACTCCCCTGCCTTGCGAGTCTGGCCAAAGCTCCTGCGTGTGCATGAAAGATGATCCCAGCATTAAATATATTCCTCCTCTTTGTCCAAACTAGAAATGGCTCCTCAGCCTACAACATCACCAGGCTATGTTAAAACATCTAAGTATAATCAGGAATGCAGCTGGAGGTCCAAGCATGGGTGAGCAACCATGAGACTATATTTTAACAGGAACTATCCCAATGGGCTCTGAAAGCTACCTAAAGTGTATCTGCCTGTTGCTAATTATATTTACTGGTGGTGGTTGGCATTTTTTTTTCAAGCTGAAGATGAGTCAGAAAAAGAAAAAAAAGTCCTTTATTGTTGTGGTAGCAGAAGGATGTCTCCTGAGGGTGTATGTAATGCACTACTGTCACGGCATGACAATGGAAAAACTGACTGCTGAGCCAACCAAACCCCCATAAATACCTAATGATATCTCTCTTGGCCCAGATTTTCTACAAGTCGGTGCCTGAACTGCATACAAAATGACAATCGATATGAAAGGATCTCTTTTCTCAACAGAGCCAGAATTTAAGAGCCCAGCTGAGCATTATATTCCAGTTCATACAAAGACATCCTTTTAAAGGTCTGTCACAATAACTTAAAGGTGGTGATCCAGCAAAAAAACTGCTAGGCCTCTCCTCACGATCTCCCCCACGCTCCAGCCATGAGCACAAAGAACAGCTGGCCTCAGCGAACAGACAGCGTTATCAATTACAACATGGTGACACAAACAATGAGTGCCTAGGTATGTTACTGGGTCTGCATTCATGTGGGAAAAGAACAACATTTTCTTCCTTTTCTCCTTCTTCTTCTCCTCCTGGCTTGAGTAGCTCTGCCACCTCGTGTACTCGGCCGGGGAGGCAGCCGTGCCAAGCACCTGGCCCAGTTACAGGTATGTGCAGAGACACAGGGAGCCCGTTGTGAGAAAACCCAGCCTTAGCAAATTTCTCTGGCCATCGTCCAGCCTCTGCACATTGGGCAAGTGACTCTCCCTGGCCGCGGTTACATCAGTCACCACCACCTCCCTCAATGTCATGGCACGGGAAGCAGCTGCCAGGGTAGGGGGGGGAGAGGGAGAGAGAGAGAGAGAGGCAGTTGCTGTTTTTTGAAACAGGCTGTCCAAAAAACATTACAACACCCTTGCCGGTTTCCAGTGGGTTTGCTCAGTTCCTCCCTTCCCGTGAAGACCACACAGGCTTCGCGAGGGCGTTACGCCCTGCCGCAGAGGCGGTCTCTGGGGCCCATCGCTCCCGGCAGCCGCTGCGCAGCACTGTGATTCCCCCTTCCTTCAGACACTCTCCCAGTTTCCATCGAGGGCCAGAACCAAACTCAAAAGCTGATATTTAGAGGGCAAACATAAGCATTTTCTTTCTTTCTTTTTTTTTCCAGAGGGAGATTTTTCATGCCGCTCCGCCCCCAGCACAAGGGGGAGGCAGGGCTGGCGCTGTGAGCATTTGAAGCCCCTCACGGTTCCACTCTCTCCTCTCCCCTGCCTCTCCCCTGCCTGCTCCAGTCCCTCGCACCCCGCCGGACTCGCGCGCTCTGGGCACAGAGGCCAGCCAAGGTAGCCCTCGGGACAGCAGGACTCCCTGCCTTCCCAAGCCAGCAGCAGGTCACAGGGGCCCAGGCCGGGACTGCCAGCACAGGCAGGCTGGAGCACCACCGCCGGCATGGCCAGCAGCCAGGTCCCACTCTTGGCTACTGCCAAGGGTAAATTTAGAGTGACATCCTCCCAGCAGTGACTGGGAATCTGGTCTTTGCAAGGGCTCAGAGCAGACCCTGGACAAGGGATGGCACTTCAAAACAGTCATCTGGGGCGTGGTGTAAGCAAAATCACCCTATAAAACAGAGCAAAACTGGCAAACAAAAGTACTGCTCCTGGCATGAATGTACTTCCATATTGATTCAACACTTAAAAAGGCGCTGAATGAGAATGAGGATGTCCTTTCTACAAACCCTCCAGCAAATTCACTTTCACTTTTGGCAACCTGCTGTTTTCTCACCCTTCAGCTCCTTCACCCTGACCGCAGCAGCACCTTCCTCCACCGCCAAACCTCTGTGCTGCCTCCCCTCGCTCCATCCTCTGCTCAGCCTCTTGCCTAAAGTCCTTCTAGAGGAGGAGCTGAAATTTTTGCCTGACCACCCTGGCAAAAGCAGGGAGACATCGCTGAAGTCCACCGGGAAGCCATCACCCATGCGGGCAGCACAGCTGAGCCCCGGGCTGTGAACCTGCCTCCCAGCCCTGCCTCTCCCGGCACAGGAGCCCGTGCGGGTTTGCAAGCTGGCCAGATCAGGGTAGCTTTTCTCCAGTCAGAGGCTCTGGAAGGATTATTTGGCTGCAACATATCATATGACTTTGTTCTTAGAGTTACATTTTAACTGAGAAAGTTTAACAAGTATGACTTATGGGCTTCTAAAATTGGCAGCAGAAAAATGAGCTGAGGAAGTCATGGAAAAAAACCACAAGCGAGGCCATTCCATGTTATGCACAATTTCTGGGCTCTTTTTCCAATCTTCTGGTTTTTTTGGATGGTGGAAAATATTTTCCAGCTACACAGCCCTGGCTTCACTGAGTATGTATTTATGCCAAGTTTATAAAAAGCAGCTGCAGACATGGTTGAATGAAAGGATTACACTGCTGTCTGTCTTCCAGAAGGTGCTTCAGTTCACACCCTGTCCCACAGAGCAAGGCTCGCTTCTCAAATCTCCATGAATTTATGTAAGGAAGGACAAAATTTGAACCACACAATACAAACAGCCATGGCCGTGCATGCGAGTGGGCACGCACATGTGTACACGCAGCACTTCAAGTTTACCACCATTCCTCCAACCTCTCCCCACCCTACAGCCTGGTCCATCTTACATGAACACAAAAATGGGGAGAGGGCTTTCAGGGTCGAGACCCCAGTCTCAGTGTATTTCTGCTGCCTGCTTCATGTATACCTGCTCTCCAGCTGCTCCCACTGAAATTCAGGCTTCACCAACCTCACGTACTCTCAGGCTGCCAGGCTTTAAGGCTAGGAGGGATCGCTGTAAGCATGCAGCCTGATCCCCTCCGCAGCACACAACACTGAATTTCAATCAGGAACCCAGGCAGCAGAGGCATAACCTTAATTTTCAGCCATGCCTTGTCACACTCTTGGCCCGATACACTAGTCACCAGAGGAGAGTCACAAATAATTCTTCATTCTCCTAAACAGAATGGCTCCAGGGGGTGGGGGGAGGACACAAACTGAAAGTAAATGTATATAAAAAGGTAAGGTAGGTGGTAAGCTGCAGATCATGCATTACAGATCTGTATCCTGCTGTTTTTTCAGTCAAGTATGTTAGAATAACAGTACTGAGAACGACAGTGTTACATCAGGAATATCGGTCAAGACAATATTTCCTGGCAATTGTTTGAGAAATGCTTTTCTCACAGCTAATTGCTCCCAAGAGGCTGTGTTTTCTCTGTTTTTAGAAGGAGAGTGATTAAGAAAGAAGGGTTTTAAACCTCTGCACCCTGCTGTAGGACAACGAACTGTGGGGGAAAGAAAGGAAAAAAGAAAGAAAAGAAAAAGGCACAACAGCTGTAATGTTCTATGAAATGATTTTGTTCTGTTCTCTTGCCGAAGTGGTGGGTGCAATCATCAGTTTGGCAGAGATAAATACATGAAAAGCAAGCCATTTTTCAGGAGCCGCAGCTGCAGGAGTGCCACATTGCCATCTAGCGACTCGGGCTCTGGAAGCCGAAGCAGCGGGGCTCCGCCGGCTCCCCGAGCCTCCCGCACCGGTGCCCGCTGCTGGCCAGCACACAGCTACCTGGACATGGGACCCCCTTTCCTTCTCGTGATTACAGCCAAGCTTGAAAACTGAAAAACTGCTTGGTCTGTAAAATATAGGTGCAGGAAAGCAAGGGGAAAAGGGAAAAATTCCACCATAAAGAAGTTTAAGACAAACTTGGCTTTGCTAGGAAAAGCTGGTGTTTATGCTGAGGCCCGCAGATTCTCATCTTCCATTGCCGCTGCTACTGCTGCTGCACACAAAGCTACGGCAGCTTCGTCATCTTCTGCAGTTACCATTTGGATGTCTGTGACAAAATGACGGGCTGGCGAGAACAGCGGGCACTACCTTGTCGTACAGAGAGAGGCCTGAATCTAGACCTGATGCCCTGTTCCCAGTCATGTTGGACCAAACGCCTGTGTGCCCTGATGCTATCTGCAGTGCCAACCCTGAAAATTTGACTCAACTATGTACCTCTGCAATGTACCTCTGCATTTGTATTCTGAAAAGGATACAAATGTTAACCTTTCAACACTTGAAAAAAGAAAAGCCGAAGTGCTAAGCCCTTTAGACAGCAAAAGGCAGGCACTCAGTCTTCAGAAGATGCCCAGCAAAGGACAGTGAGCAAATTCTTTTGTATGATTTCACACAGCAAGTTAAAAAGAAAAAAGAGCTTTGGTGTATGAGAATTCTGACATTCACCGAAAGCTATTAAATTGAAAGATCCTGGCTACAGCAGACTTATATTTACCCAGAAAACAAAAACACTCCCAGTGCCTAAACTCTGCCAAAAGACACCTTCATTCTGGGAAGCAATAGAAGAAGCCTTGCATCAGGCACCCAGGATTGCCCACAAAGCTCTGCTTCATGGCACATGCCCATCCCACTGAAATAAATGACCAGTCTCACACATTATAGGCATTGAAAGGTGATTAGCAGCAGACTGTATTGGCTTTGGGGCAAAGGATGGTGTGTCTAGGTAATCATTAGCTCTGTGTCTTTGGTCCCTGAGTCCTGTGAAGCTTCACAAGAGCACAGCTATACCGCATCTGCAGGCATGTCAAGAAGGGTGATATTCTTTGATACTAGCAAAAAATAATTTGGTCTTCCAAGGAAAAAGGAAAATGCTGTTAAGTTCCCCCAAATGAAGATAATCTATGCTGCTCCAGTGAACTACTCTTATAGCAGCATGTCTTCAAAAACCCAGGTCTCTGCAAATTCTTTGGTGACTACACATACTATGAGGACCTAGAAATACTTGGAATTTACAAAACCACTCCTGCATCAATTAATAACAAAGTTTGTGTTGTCAGCCCCTGAGACCCACATCACCTGCAACATTACCAGGAGCTGGGGAGGCAGAATTTGAACAGTCAGATTTGAAAAAAGGAAAGGCCATGAAGACTCCTGAATCTGAGCCATTGCTGGTTCTGTCAGACTGCAATCTGTTTCTTTTTTTCTTTAAAATCAGGGTGAGATCACTGTTTTTCTTGAAAATGTGGTGTTCAAGGTAAGAGACTGTGGAAAGATCTAAAGTCTAATGACAAATATTGTCAGGCCTCCTGAAGATCTTCAAGGGCAATGCAGCAGAGAAAACACTGCTCCTGACCTTGTCAGTCAGGACAAGGTCCTAACACCATCCTGGAAAAAAACAAAATAAAGAGAGAGATTCTACACAGGAGTTAATTTTTTTCCCTGCTTCACATTTTATGACCAAAAGCACGGGGAGTGCACTGCCCCAGTATCAATGCATTCCATCCCAGAAGCTGTGTTTCCTTTAGAAAATCACCATAACTTAGGAGCACTTAGTTTCATAGCTGCCCAGAGAAGCCAAGGTGCCCAAGTGGTGCTCAAGCTTAGTGCTCAACCTTCCACTAAGAACCAGAGGGTCCATTGGTTCTTGAGGGTGGCAGGACACATCAGTCTCATCCGGCTTCCTGAATGTATGGTTACCACACAACCAGCTCCTGCCAGGCATGTCCTCCTCTCCTTTCTGGAAACCAGCTCCAAATTAGAAAAAGGAGGATAGAGCCATTCTGTCCAACAGATCTGCTCTAACCACCAAGAATCTGAGGGTCAAAAGCATGCTTTAGAAGGCTGTATTGTTTTTAAGGATGCATCAGCTGTCCAAAACAGGGCTACAACTTTCTCTCTGTAAAGCACCTCTCCAATTTTCAACCATTTCATCAGGTTGTCAAGCATTCACAGTTTGCAATCCAACATCTAGGATGGACACTGACTGCATTGCCTTCTAGGCTGTTTCCCTTATTTATGCCTGCTTTAATACCTATGACCCAGCTTTCCTATTTGCATGACGGTGTCACTGAATTTCAGGCACTATGGTTTGGTGTGATTACAAAGTTTTGACAGAACAGAGTTCCTTTTAAAGTTGCTATCCAACAGCAAGCTAGATTTCTGAAAGATTGGTTCTTACATTTTCAATGCAGAAGGTACTTAGAAACTGCAGGACTGCCAGCAGAGCAATTAACCCAGTGCTTGACAGCTCATGTTATTGATTTCATTTGGGGGGGGGAAGTTGTGACTTTAATACTTTTTTCTTTTGGTAGGTTTCATGATTTATAGGCAGATCTATGGTTTGTTGAAGTCTGATTTTTCCTGATTACACTAGTAACTAGCACTGATTAGGCAACTACTCTGAAATTAATGTGACGTAGAAAAGAAGCAAGCTTCAGAGCTCCAAACAAAATTCAGATAAAACATCTGCCCAATTGCTACCAAAACAATCATACTATCCTAAACCTTACCTTCTCCCATCCTGTGTCACTGTCCCAATGTCCTGCTCTTGACTGCTTAGGTTTCCATGAGGAAAGGACCATGCAGAGTAAATTACAGGATCAGGACTGCAGGCTGTGAGTTTGCAGAAGCAGAGACTTCATCTTGACAGATTCTTCAGAGTGCCACACACATCTCTGCTGACACAGAAGTAATAATAATAATAATAATAATTTCACGCTAAGAATTCTGCCAGTGCCAATGGCCAGTAAATAACATCCCTACAAAGAAGTAAAAAAGGGCTCTTAGTTGTGTCAGACAACTTCTAACATAAGCCAAGGAACCTGATGTTAAAGCTCAAAACTTTAGATGGAGAGATAAAAACAAATGAAACATAAATCAAATAGCAACTCCTCATGGTTATGCAAATTCAGGTGAGTGTCATTATAGCAAACATTCCAGCTAGAAGAATTCGATAAATATGGAGGCTGTAACCTGGGGTCAGATGGGGCTTCCCTTCTTTATACAGGAAAAACTTCCACCTCCTCAGTGCTAGGAGCTGGCAGTCTTCCTCACAGTAACTTACAGGACCAGGTCAATGTGTGGTAAATCTTCATCAAAACCAGAGTCTTCCCACCAGTAATGAAATATTGCTATGAATTGATTAGATGTGTACTATCAATTAAACACAAGGGAGATTTTCTCAAAGAACATGCTTGCTCAAGAATCCCTTTTCTTCATTTCTCCATTTAATTAGTCACTGTGTTATAATTCACAAATTCATGCAATAATCATTGTCATTTTAATCATCAAAGCTGAATGTACATTCTTTCTCATTAAATAATATTAAATACAACACGAGATGCTAACCAGGTTGTTTCAGAGCTCCAGGAAATGCTCTCTTACATACATGCCAAAACAGGCAAATACTGGTTTTTTACAGCAAATTTCTGTATCTTCCCAGCTATGTTACAGGGTGTAACATGGCCAGAGTGACCTAAGGAAGGAGAAGAAGCATGGTTTTCAGATAGTATCTTTTATTAAACAGCTTTCTTTAGATGTCATCATGTGTTAAGCAGACTTTGAAGAATTTCTTACTAACAAGTTGAAGGTTTGGAAAAATGCTGATTGACAGCTACAAGGGTGGAAAATTTCCATTTACTTGTATAGCACACATACACTTTACCCCCCACAAACACACACCAGGAAGCAGAGAAAAAACACTTTTGAGATGTAGGAGTAGTTAAGACTCGGTTTCAAGCCAGGGTGCCACTACAATGCAAATAGCTGCCTCCAAAGCATGAGAGAGACAAGGTACGAGATCAGCTCACTTCAGGTCAGCTGCAGGATCACAATGGGGTGAGTGGATTTTGTCAACTTCAGCTGAAATTCAACCAGCATTGAAAATGCGTCCTGTCACCAACCTATAATGCCTTGCCTCTTTGTTTTTCTAGTTGGCTCTCCTCACATGGGCCATCACAGGCAGAGTTCAACTCCAGGCAAAATCTCAAGATGCAGATTTCACTTCCACCCCTACTGCAGTTAACAGGTGCATTCCATTCACTCCAGCTAGCAAAGCTCACCCAGAATAATCACAGCTGGGCAGGGGAAAACTTCTTTTGCCTGCCTGGGAATCAGATGCAGTTGCATTTTCTTGCAGAGTTTAAGTTGTACAATGCAGCTGGCTTATCTATATACCTAGTTTGTATTGAGGGATGGAGAGAAAGAGGGAAATCCTCCTAATCATGTCATCACAACAATTTAAACACTCAGGATTTTAAAAAGCCAAAATTAGGTATTATCAGTAGAAACACATTCCACTGCTGTTCCACTGAGCCTGTCTTATACACCGTACCAAATCTGTCTGGACAAAATGCTGCATTGCATCACCTCACCAGACAGGAAGATTCTAAAAATTAGGATTTTGTAGGTTGAGCTTGCACAAAATGTGTGCAAAAGTGCCCCCTGCTGTTTAGATTAAGACCTGCTCAAGTAAATGTGTGACCAAATCAATTTTTAGCTGGGTCCAACATGCAAAGCGGCAGAACTATCTGACTTCATCTGTTTTCTGCCTCCATGCACACTAGAAATTTCATACATGAAAGCCACTCACAACTGCCTTGCAGCATGGACCATCCCAAGAGATCGGTAGGCTGCAGCAACACTGTGCCAGCTGCAACACTCACTTCATTAAGCAGCTCTCCCACCATGGGTGAGCATCCCCAGACACCCTCTCATCCCAAAGATGAGTCGAGAACATCTCAGGGTGCAAGGGAAACGATGTAACTGTGAGTGAGCACTGCAGGACATCCATCTGTCAACCTGGTAAAGACAGATCTGACCTTTACAAAACAGGAACTGTTTGGAGTCAAAAGCTTATAGCTCAGAGTCCTTTAAGAGTTAGGGACTATTAAGTTACAGGAATGATTGGAAAACAGGGTAGTGAGCTCATCAAAAGATGTCCAGTAAACATTCTTTAAAACTAGCCCCTGCTGCAGGGAAAGAAGAGAGAACCTGGATTTTCTTTTCAAGAACACATGGAACCACAGGAAAAAGCTGTCTATTATCTAGTGCCAATATGTTGGACAGTTTGGTACAAAAAATAACAAAGAAGGGCCAGCTGTTTTCTATGGCTTCACTCACACATTCATACACCAGATAGGGCAAATCCTGCCCTGTGAGAACAGCATTAGACATCCACATCTTCTTTGGGAAGTTCGAGTTTGATACAAATGCAGAAAACAGGTACTGTTACCCACACCAGTTCAGTTTCCAGAGCACCTCTGATGAAAGCTAGCCCAGTCCTCGTGAATTAAGCACGAGTTTCAGCTCTTTGCAACAGGCTTTCAGTCAGTGCACAAAGAATACTGTAAGCTGTGCTGGTCAGTGTAAACACACTAAAAACCAAACCAAAACTTGGTACAACAGAAGCCTTGCAGAATTTTTTTTTTCTTTTCACATCAGCCCTTTTTATATCGGTACGTTTAAAAACACAGAAGCATGGGTGTGCAGCACAACATGCCTTTGAAACAATCACTAAAAGCACTTAGTGACCACTTCAAAGATTCCCTTGATGTTTAACTCATGTTAACTGTAACACAACAGTCATGTAGGGCCACTGTTCAGCCTAAGGGACTTTAAACACACCATCAACAGATGTACAAATGAAACTTTAGAAAGATTCTTCCGAGTGCATAAATAGCTGGAGCTTTACTTTGATGATGGTTGGCTGGCTGGCCTCCTACACAGCAGGGCTGGGACTTCTCCATTTTTCCTGTTAAGGGCAACAATAATATTGTGTCAGGCCCCCAGGGGAAGGAAATTAGTGCCAGACGATTCAGTGTGTGCCTGATCACTCTCGTTTTGGATTTGATTCCATTATCTAGAAAACTTAATGGTGAGACATCAAAGGTAGTCCTGCATGATAATGAAACTAGCTGGGTGGGGTTTCATCTATAAAAGCTGCCTGAGAATCTCATAACTGATGACAGAAGACTTCCCAACATAAAACTAACAGACCTCTCATTTTCTTTACAGGAAATCCTTTTAGTGCTGAAAACAAGTGCCTTTTTCTTGGAGAAGCACAGAAGGGAAGATAGTTCTTTCTGGGAGAAAGATTAGTAGTTTAACCTCCAGTAAAAGAAGACTATAGGTCTTACTCTCCAGCAGCTGTGAGCTCCATAGCAGCAAATCCACAACTGGATTCGTGGATTACTTCCACACTTTTAAAATTTGCACAGGTGAAAATTTGTACAGCACTATGCACAGCTAATGCAATTACTACTGCTGATGCAGAAACATCCATCGTTACAACCACGTTTCTGATGACCTGCACTTTGCTAGTGTCTGAAAGCAGTGTCACTGCTTGTGTCTGAAACATCTGTGGACTGTGAGTGCTCAGCTATACCACTGTCAGCCTGTCACTCTTGGAGCAACAGCAAATTTGCATTCTAGACAGTATCTTCCAAGTCTTCACAATTGCACAGTATTGGCTTCACTGGGAGATTTGGGGAGAAAGAAAAAAATTCAAGTCTTATTAAAAGGATTCAGCATTCCACACAGTGCAAGGCACTCGAAACAGGTAGCAGAGCTTGCTCTAGCATACTAACCAGGTACTTCTGGGTTATCAGATGTGACAATAAATTTGCATTTAAGGCTACATTTAAACCTATTCTACCTTAAAATTTGTTTGCATCTAACTTTGCAGGCTCAAGAAAATGAAAAATGTTAGAGCAGTATGTGTGTCAATGATGCTTATTACAGCAAATACTATTTATAGACATAATCAGACTGTCACCAAGCCTTCCATCAAAATCAGAATTGACACCCAGGTTTGCTGAAACACAGTTCAGGAGAGCTTTGCTGTAAGCTGAAATGTGAATTCAAATTGTCATCATTACACCAAAGAGTATAGAAAATTGCTCAGGTTTGACAGAAGGGTGCTACTTTTGTCTACTGCTGTTTGGATTTGTTTTTCAAGGCAGCATGGAAGTTTGGTTCACCTTAAGACAATGTTAAAAGCTGAACTAAAAAGATATGCTGAAGTGACCAGCAAGACAGAAGGTAAATATGCTAACAGTTCTGTCAAAATAACCTAAGAATTCCTACTTTTTACTTTCAAGGATTAGAAGGGAAAAGAAAAACTCCTTCAAAAAGCCTCATTAAAAACCAGAATCTTCTGTAATTTCATGGTACTAATTGCAAAATAACTTTGTCTCTGTAAAATAAATTAAAAGGAAAAGAGCACGCTGGCCATTGTCCCCTGAAGAACATGGCTACTAAGTTTTACTTTTACCTTATGCTACCTGAACAATTCAAGCACAAAGATTAAACTACAATCAGCTGTTTAAGGTATGTTTGTTGATACCAGTCACTAACTTCAGTATTTATCACATTACAGAAAGTTTCAATAGCACCTCAAATCTCTGGAAATGTTTTCAAGGGCTTAAGGGGAAAATACCTATTCCACAGCAAACCATCTCAGCTGAGTGACTCAGTGAGAGCCATTTCTACTCCCAAACTCGGGTATTGACTGTTAGGACGCCATTAACTACCCACTTAACCTCTCAAAAATCCTGTGTGAAGCAATTCCTGAACCCCTGAAGAGAATCTGCCTTTGAAGAAACGTACACAAGACTGAAATGAGACGGAGTTGGCGAGAGTGCTCTCGAAGTACCTCACTTCTACTAGACTATGCCACCTCGCACCTTACTATTAATCTAGCAGCAGCATTAGTACAAACTGGTCTAAAAGACACCTCAAAGCACTCTCCTCAAGTTAAAAATCAGTCACTGTGCCAAAAAGGTAAAGCTACATTTTTAATTGTTTCTTCTGCCACCTGAGTGCTGAGAGCACAAACCCAGAGAATAGCAGAAGCCAATCTGTTTCGACATTTAGAAGATCCTACCCAGGAAAAACTTGCTTTCATAAATACACTTCTCCTACTCACTTGAGCCTGTTGTATATTATTCGTCTCCTTTTTGTTGGCAAAGGAAAATTCACATCATACTGAAATTGTACAACAATCTAATTCCATTAGCTTCTGCTATTTACCCCAGGGATATAATTGTCTTACCTTATCAGTGCAATTTTTTTCTTAAGGCAAATGCCTTTAAAAAACTGTTAACAACCATTTGCTACGGTCTTGAAGACTACAGACTGAAATGTCAACTGTCTATCTTGCAATGTTTCAAGCTTTCCAAAAAACCCCAACCTCTGTGCTCTCAAAATCTGCCCAGGTTCTATTCCAAACATCTTTGTTTCAGACACCTTTATTAATGGAGCTTTCAAGTTTGCCAGCAATTTTGACTTGATCACTTTACAAGTTTTTGTTCCTGACAGAAATGGATTTGTCACTCTTTCTGCAGCCAGTCATCTACTACCACTGTGATTTGCATCTCTTTCTAAGGTGATCTGTTACTGTTTAAAGGATCATATATTTATTTTCTCGGGAAATTACACAAGGTTTTAAACTTAATTAAAAGCATCGAAAGACCAGCCATAACATTAAAAATAAATTTTAATGTTGTCATTTTTAGACCATTTGCTCTGACACCCAAATATTCTGGATTTTAAAGTAGTACTATAGGGACACACAAGTGCAGATAAATCTTTATTGCCATAACTTCGTTTTTTCAAAAATGAGCATTGGGTTTTTAATAGGTCGTAGTTTTATGTCTGTATATGTACAACATTACAACTGCGTATTTTAATAATAATGAAGTTAGTGATACTTTGATAACTCAACACAGTGTATTTATAAAATGAATTCTTATCAAAATACACTTTCCACTGGGATAATAAATAAAATCCTGCGAAACCCACCTACACAAAGTTAATTTTAACTCTGGTAGAACCCGATGTGGTACACAGTCCATTAACTACTATGTTTGCCCCTTTATCCCCCTACTGATGCTCATCTTCTGGGGTAAGAAAACTTTTTTTCCCCCCGTTGTGGTGTGACCTCATTCAACATCATCTTCAGCCAAGCACTGTGCACTTACAATTCTCTGTAAGAAGGAGAAAAACTCATTCACAATTACATAAAATTGACAGTAGGCAACTGATTATCAAGCAATGTAATTTTACACTGAACATTAAGCAGTGTAATTACTGAACAAACTGATTAAAGTTAAAAATGGCAATCTATTTGATTAAGTTTTTGAAGTCAGTTCCACAGATATTACATACAGTGCAATACCTAACAAAGCCAAAGGCAGATAAACAATATCCTGTCAACCTCAAGTGATGACCTCTGTGTGGTTTCTGGCACTGTTCTCTTAGGAACCATTTTTGTTCAATCATTTCCCTAACTCTTACATCTTGTCTACCTGACACTTTATAGTGTCACCACTGACTATACGGACCTTAACCTGAAATGTAACCAGGCCTGAGCTGTAAGAAGAGTCAAATGATACTCAGCACTGAGTCTCTGCTTTATGTCAGGTAACACTGACAGGTTAGGGAGTCTTCTTGTACTTCCAAGAACATAAAATATATCATTCATTTTACAAGAGACTCACCTGCCAGCATATTAACAACATTACCCACTCAGTACTCAGACTAAAACGGGAGAGCATTTTGTACACAGAGCTACCAACACTTTTATCATCAGGGAAACTCCCAAGCTTCCACAATTGTCATGGGTTCTGGTGCTAGTTAACATCTTGTGTCTACAGCTGTCCCCAGAAGCAACAGGGTAGCAAGGGCAACAGATTCTTCATTTTGATGAACTTTCATAGCATTTACACACACTTGTAGATATGTAAATTAAAAAAAAAAAAAAACAAACTCAAGACCCAGTGCAATAAAGTTACTGCTTTTCCAGTCCTCCCAACTTGTATTTGGGAAATGGTGGATCCACTTAGGGTACCAGAGCTGTGGTCAGATGCCTCTACTTCAAGAGCTTAGCATACCCTACACACAAGAGAAGTTTTGTATTTCTATTTCAACCTGGTTGCTATTAATGCTACATGATGATTTTCATATCCACTTTTTGACATCTCATGTGAAAAAAACCCGTTATTTTAATCTAACTGAACATATTGGAAAAACAATATATTACAAAACCCAATACTCAAGACTGACGTAGTGGATAAAGTATTTCAGTTGTTTCCGCACCAAACCAACAGGGAACGTTTCACATACCTGGCTTATTGTAGGGAGCTTAGTTAGAAGCATTTGAAACACTGGTGGTGGAAGAGTCTGCTGTAGAACTTGTAGTAGCTGCTGCGGCTGCCCACACACAGCAATGGCATTGGTCAAGTGATCAACACCTTTTTCATATTCACCTGTATGACAAATCATAAAGTTTTGAAATCAATCATCTTCCACACTGTAACACATTTACATAAAACATCCACTAGGAGTGGATTAGATTACAGTGAATCAATCCACACTAAGGTATTCTCCTTCCCTGATGGACCTTCTGAATACACAAGGTTAGAAACAAATAAGCAGATTTTCTTAGATGAAACTGACTCCGCAAAATTTCTTGGTGTATAAAAGTCATTTTCTAGCAAAGGTAGAGAAAAATTATTTTACAACTTACCCTTTGGAAAAAAAAAAATAAATTATTACCTTGAGCTAATAATTCCTCTCCAAGCTGAATCTCCTCAAGGAAAAACTTCTGCACTGCTTCGGCATCTTTCAGATCAGGCAACTATAACACACACAGTAGAAGTTAAATCAGCCCTTAAACAACAGCTAATAAAAAGTTAGCAGAAAACATTCTCAACTGAAATTAAACATGCACACAACCCTATTGTTACACTGACACTGGCAAAAAAACAAGTGTCACCACTAAATTAAACGTGCATAGAATGTTTTTGAAAATCAGACGCAGGTCTCATAACACTGCATCACAAATCTGTAGAGAGATAGAGCCTGAAATACCTCTACTCAGTTTATTAAGTACATCATTTAGGACCAAATATAAATTCTAAGGTGTATTATGTTTATAACAACTACATTTCTTGCAATTGTTTAAGAGAAATCTTATATTTTCTTTCTGGATCCATTGGTGATAACAAAAGGGAAATCAAATACTTATGGCAAAACAACCTACCAAGTTCAGTTATAAGTGTATCCCATCAGCAATTTTAATTCTGAAAAGTCCTTGTTCATATTACAAAGAGGAAAAACCATTGAATCACACAGTGAATGTTTTCTAGTTTCTAATATAACTCCTCTCTCTGACACAAAAAAGGAACAACCATACGATTATTTCTGAGCATTAAAAAAACCTGAAGACTGTATATTTGCAAGAGTGTTTGTAATCCTGGAATCAAAACAAACCCTTAAGTAAATCTTACAAATAATACAAAGAAAACATCCTTCAAAATAGCACTGCATTATTGAACACAGTACTACCTTGGAAAGTCCTGCTCTCTCTTTGGCAAGCTTCTGTTTCTTCCTTCCTGTAAGAATAAAAACATCTTTTATTTTCCAATTTGCAATTAAAAAGCCCTTCATATTATAGTCTGAAACCATAAACAAATCAAAGTTCTTTTCAAAAGAAGAAACTGGTAATGTACGCCAAATATTGAAGATTGAGCACAAGACTGCAACCCACTCAGTGCAACAGAGCATCGTTTAGAGGTCTAATGAGGGCTGGCAGCACCAACCCAAAATGGCAATTCTTCTCCTGATGGCTACAGCAAACACCAGCTGTGCAGGGCAGCACAGCGGCAGCACAGCACGCCTCGTGCACTGCAGGCACGCAGAAGCAAAGAGAATTGGAGTAATACAGGAATTATCTACAGGACTTCTAACAACAAGCCACAGAAGAATTGCCTACAAGTCAAGGCTATCTAGTTTTGAACTGCGTGGCGCGCCCCCCAGGAAGGGGAACTTTGGCAGGCCAGAGCAGATACACACAGTGCGCTTTCCCAGCTACTGTATAGCAAACACTTGGGAACTAGTTAATAAGTGTCAGTGTCTCATCATCCCCCAGCAAGAGCAATACTAAAGCCTGCATTTCTGAAACCTGAGGAAAGCAAACATTTACAGATGGAACAAACATTTACAGATTTAACTGCCTAACCTAAAGGCAAAAAGTTGGTCTGCTAGATGAAGTTGTACCACTCTAGCAAAACTAGTGTAATTAAAATTAAAGTTGCTTTTAATGCAGCTAGGCAGGTATAAAGATATTTTTAGAGTAGCAGCTCTTCATAAAAGAAAGAATAGTTATACTAAGACTGGCAATTTCCTTGGCATAATCATTTCTGTAAGTCTTCAGCTCATCAACTGAAATAGTTACACCACTAAAACCTCCAAATACAGCCTATGGTTAAGCTGTCCTCTCACTCTTAATCCTCAGTGTCTGCTCAGAAAACTCCTATACTGACAAAGAGCAACTGTCACTCAGCCCTGATTTTTCCTTTGATACAATTTTACAAGCTGGAAATACTTCCAAATATGACTAGCAGTTACACATGGTAATTAAAAATTTTCAGTTGTCCACATGATGAAGACATTCAGGAATACTATTCCCTAGTATAGTGATAACCTAACATGTGGCATTTACTGACAAGATTGTGCTCTTTCTGCAAAGGGAGTTCACATTCTAACTAGATGGAACACCCTTTTACCTTAATACACCACCTTAATAACACTTTGCACCCAGATTTCTACAACTTATTGACCTGCGCATGTTATTTTACACTATATATGAAAAAACGTGTTGTATAGAACTGTAGTATACTACAATTTTATCATTTTGGTGGGTTTAAAATATTAAAGAACTTCTCTTGAAAGTTAGTGCTTCAGTTAGCTCACTCCAACTTTTCAGAAGCATTAATTTGCACAATACTTTAAACTGCACTACTATGCAAACAAATTTTTATAATAAATAAAATCCTAAAGATGAAATTTTTAAAAATTTAGTATACGTTGCAACTGTACTGCATTCAGCAAAAACACAAAAGAGAAATACAAAGAGTAACAGTTTAACATTTGTACATAATTTTCAGGAGAAGACTGTGTTTTCTTGGCATGACTAAGACACCTTCTAAAATATAATAAAAGGTATCATTCACCAGGTTAAGCATTCTGAAATAAAGAACACAGCAAAAGCCATGCTGGTAACTGGAACTAATGAAAGCTTCTGACCACTGATCACACAGATTTGAATTCATGTACTTTAGCCTGAAAATAGTGAAGGAATATGAAAAATCACCAAGATTTTAAAACTGAAAAATGATCTACCAAATCTTTCAAGTCTGACTACTAAGGAACTTTTTTTTCCCCTCTTAAACTTTTTTTACAGGTTCTTTAAAAGTTTACTAGCTAAAACAATTACAAAACTGAAGAAACTCTAAAAGATATTTATGAATTCTTCCCATACTGGTTGGGAAGAAATACTAGTTTCAAAGTATCTTTGCAATAACAACGAAAAGTTACATTTGTAATATGACAAGCAAAAAGCAGCGGCTTTGAGGGGTAAAAAAACTCAATAAACAAAAAACAAACAAAACTACCCCACACCTAAAAAACTCCCCAAGTTTGTTTTCCCTCAGGGATCTCCACGAAAATGAAACACCTCCCTCTTTTGTAAAGAGGTAATCACATTTTGAAAAGAGAAAGGCAATCTTTCATAGAATGAATCTTTATTACAACAGAAATGCAGTGCACGCATCCAAAACACAAAGATAAACTGCGGCTCTCACACTGCAGGTCCTGCGGGCACAGCTCTTGTACAAGGGTCCAAGCCTCAAAAGAGAACCAAGGGATGACCTGTCCTGCTGGCACGGGTTGCAAAAGCCCCTGAGTAGCCCCAGCAGCTTCCCAACCAGTCCCACAAAGGAGCAGAAGACCCAAAAAGCCATTTGCATTTTCAGCTCCCATCAGTGAAGTCTGCCTACTGCCCTCCTCTCGCTCTGCTGTGCAGGCAGAAGGTGCTCTAGGGCAAAATTCAGTGTGGTCAGAAATCCTGGCTGTCTCTGAACAAAGACATCTGTGTCTACACTTTAAAGCAGAGCACTTCTATTTTATTCATTCAAGTGGGCAAATAGTAAACATACTTGAAATATTTTTTTCATAAAATAAAGCTACAGAAGCTCAGCAGCTACAGATGTTTACAGCTTTACTATCTTTTGGTCCCAAAATATGGACATGTCCACCAAATTAGCAATACCTAAACCTAAAAAAAAAAAACCCAACAGAAAAATCCACCCACAAAACCTGCTAAATAAGATTTAAAAATCTGGAAAATCGAAGTCCAGTAGTCCTATAAGCCTTCCAGAAACTTCCAGAAGATCAAATCTTTTTCCTGGACACCTAAATCTGGCCACCTCATTTTTATGACAGGCCCATGCAATGTAAACTTTGGCCCAAACGCAGCACACAGAGATGTGCAGTGTAACTGCAAAAAACCCAACTGGTTCTTCATTTGTCAGCCTGTGTTTGACCAAATACAACAGGCAATCCACTGACATGTTGAATCTCCTGTCCTTCCCAAATTCTGGTGACACTGCATCACAGAGTCTGAAAAAGGATCTTATCCTAAGAAGGTTACCAGAAGAGATGTGCTGCAAAGGTGGTTTCTCCAAGCCTTCCATCCCGTACTTCCACTATTGCACAACACGTGGAGCATCTTTACATAAAGAACTGCAGCTGGCTGCTGCACTGAACCTTTCCTGGTCAAGCATTTTACAGCCCATGCCCTCCTGTCTACCTGACAGTAACAATGCTCCAGATCCCTGGTACCACTGAAGTGTCCATACTAAATAATCTGTTACACTACCAAAAAAAATAAATAAAACCAAATTAACTAAAGCCTTTCAACTAAATGCAGACCAGTGCATCACGTGCAAGGACCGTAAGTCCTACAATGAAGCTCCTCAAATGACAACTGCCACCTCCTATCAAGCCAAAATTCATTTGTTTTCCACTTCAAAGTTAATGTCAATTCTTAATCAGAGCAGTTCTAAGGTTTATTCAGAACATGACTGGATAGAGGCTTAGATTATGGAAATCTAGAATCCAAAAATAATTTTTGGTGCTTCTGCAGAAACCTTACGTAATTCGGTGTTTCTCCGAATGCATATTTGGCATTAAAAAACCCCAATGGCTGATTATGTTGCCGAAAATCAAGTTTGCTTGTGCAAGGCAAGCACGTACCAGTTAACTGGGCTATAATTACCCAGTTAATGACTTGCACTGCAGGGAAAAAAGGACTTGGAGGACACACAAGAGGTATGTGCCCAAAATCCTACACACAGGAGCAAGGGCCTTAAGCTGAAATATTTGACAGACATAACTTGCTGTTGAGGAGCTTTCGGAAAGTGGAATTAATGTGCCGCTAAGCGACAACACTGGCCACTCCAATTCAACCCATGAAGGCAGAACCAAAGCTTTTAAACTACATTTTAATGTTATCAGGTAGATACTCATTTTCAACCCCTCTAGTTATTGACTTTTCCATCCATGGAAATGCTGATCACATCATGTTTACTTGCCAGGAAAATTTACCTTATTGATAACTTCTTATCTTCAGATTAGCTACCAAAGGAATAATATATCCTGACAGAAATAACTCAGTATAAAATCTATCACCTTATTTCTCATGATTCATTTGTGTTCCTTCAGTACTCATGCCTACTATTGCATTTAAAACCCTCGCTGATTATTAAAACATTTAAATAAATGTTGAAGACATGAAATAATGAAGAGCCATGGGAGAAGAGCTCTACATCTTGGATTAATCAACAGTTTTCTCTGGCATTCTTTCTTATCCTGGAAGCCAATGGCAGGGCTGCCAGGAGGGTTTAGAATGCAGCTGATAAAATACCTGAGAGCTGCCACCGACCCCTACCTCACCACAGCAACAACTTCACTGTAAGACATCACATTGTTTTACCTGCTCGTATTCCAAAAGAAAAAAAAAAAAAAGTGTCACCACGTTAATGTGGTGGCTATAATAGCACTGCTGAGCCTGTAGGAGAGCAAGATTGAAAAAAAAAAATATGGCAAGGGGGAGGTGAATTTGAACCAAGCATCGACAGAAACCACAGGTTACCCAACACCTACAGCAGACGCCCTCTGATGGGATGACCCTGTCTAGAACCACCTAAAAGGAGGTTGTGGGGTGGGGATCGGTCTCTTCTACCGTGCCTGCAGTGAGAGGACCAGAGAAAATGGCCTTAGGCTGAGACATGGGAGATTCAGATGAGACATTAGAAAAAATCTTTTTCACTCTTAGAGTGGTCGGCCATTGGAATAGGTTGCCCAGGGAGGTGGTGGAGTCACGATCCCTGGGGATGTTCAAAGATGCGTCTGTATCTGGCGCTGGGCGATGCTGTTTAGTGCTGCAGGGGTTGCAGTGGTAGTGCTGGGCGGATGGTTGGACGGGACTCGAAGGCATCTTCCAATTTTGATGGTTCTGTGACTCTGTGACCTGGCCCCTGGTTTCGGTGAAGGGACGGCGAGAGGCCACAAAGCCGCAGGAGCCGCATGGGCCGCAGCGGCCTGGGGCAGAGGGGGCGGCGGGGTCCCGGCCGGGCCCGAGGGCGGCGCTGCGGCGACAGCACGTGCTGCCTTCCCGCGCCCCGGCCGGGCGGGTGAGGGAGGGAGAGAAACGGGGGGATCGCTGAGGGAAGCGCGCGGCGGCGGGAAGGGACAGGACGGCAGGAAAGGGGAGGGGGCGCCCCGGGACACTCACGCTCTCGCAGCCGGTTCTTGAAATTGGGGTCGCTCCGCCTCTTGCGGTCGAAGTAGATGCAGTACCCGATGAAGAGCGCCCCGCAGAGCCCCGCGGCGATGGCGCTGGTCCTGCCCACCATCATGGCGCTGCCGCCGCCCCCGCCCCGCTCCCGCCGCGCGGCCCGCGCCGAGCTCCGCAGGCACCTTGGGGCGAGCGGGCACAGAGAAAGGACCCCTCCTCGCTTCCGCTCGCGTCATCAGCCGGCGGCGGCAGAGGGCGCCTCCCGCACTGCCTGCGCGGAGGCGGGGGCGCATGCGCGAGTGAGGCGCGCGGCCGGCGGGGCGTGGCCTGAGCTTCGGCGTTTGCCCGCGAAGCGCCGTGAGGGGCCGGGGCACGGGAAACGGGATCCCGGGAAAGAGCTCTGGGATCATCCGCCTCTGACCGAACACCACCGTCTCAACTGGACCACGGCACTCAGTGCCACGTCCAGTCTTAGCTTAAACACCTCCAGGGACGGTGACTCCACCACCTCCCTGGGCAGCCCATTCCGATGTCTAATCACCCTTTCCGTGAATAAATTTCTCCCGATGTCCAACTTAAACCTCCCCTGGTACAGCCTGAGGCTATGTCTTGTCATCCTGTCACTGGCTGCCTGGGAGAAGAGACCGGCTCCCACCTGGCTACTTCAGGGAGGTGTAGAGGGATGACGCCATCTCTGAGCTTCCTTTTCTCCAGGCTAAAAGTCCCCAGCTCCCTCAGCCGCTCCTCATAACACTTGTGTGCTCCAACCCTTTACCAGCTCCACTGCCCTTGTCTGCACAACAAAAAAAACCCCACCCAAATCAAGGTAACGATTTGTATTTCATCACAGACCCAGCCTGCACGTGAGTCCCTTTTTTCTACAGTCATTGTGGGTAATCCTACACAACTCCAAAAGAAAGAATTCACAGTTACCCTCTGCGGCAAGACCTCGGCTGGAGACAGACTCCTGGAACACAGGAATAAAATCCTGCAGCACCTCCTGTTGCCTTCTAGGAGAAGCCAAATGCCCCAGAGCAAACACCAAGAACGACAACAGCTGTACTAGCAAACAAAATTTATGACACAACACTCTCACATATATCCATCTTTGTAACACTAATTAGCATTTTTACTGGATTGGTTTTTATCAAAGGACTGTTTTTTTTTCCCAGCTTTACTCCTAGGAGTAGTTTTTAGTCTTTTTGGTTTCATGCTCTTCTTTAATGGGGCTGCTTTTTCACCAACAAAAGAATCGTTAGAGGAGCTCTTTTCTTTTTTCTTCTTCTTATCAACTCTGTCCTTGGGAGCATGAGACTGGTCTGGACTTTTCTGTGCTTTCCTCTTGTCCGCTACGCGCTGCACTCGTATCTTCCTTCCCATCAGAACAGAATTGTTGAGTTTCAGAGCAAGATGTACAGCATCTGTGTTCTACAAAACCAGAGAACCAGTTTACAAGCAGCATTACTTCCAGCTGAGAGCTTTCAAACAAACAGTGACCTGTCTTTAAAATTGGTAAGCAGGATTTTACAATGAAGAGCACTCAAACCGCTCTGTTTAGGGAATGACACATCTCTGCTCAGGAACACCAGCACCCCCACATAGCCCACACACTGAGGCACAGACACTTGAAAGCAGGCTACGAAACAGCTTACATGAGACACCAAGGTCTGAGGCTGAGAGACAAGGAAAAATTGGGAAAAAAGGCATTGGGCTGCAGGAAAAGAACTAAAATGAGGCTGAGAGACTGCCATGAGAAAGGAAGTTGTACTGAATCAAAAGTGGGGAACCAGTAAGCAAATCAGCTGCAGGAAAGAATTACACTCGCATTTTGACACTTAAGAAATGAGAGAACATTGAAGTTATACCAAACAAACTCATCTGTCCCTCCTTTAAGTCTTTGGGGTAAAATCGCTTCTTTCACCCCAGCATGTACAAAACCTGAAATAGCTGAGTTTGTATCTGCTTCCACAGAACTGGAATTCCAAGCTGCTTTCACCACACACAACGCTACCAGTTAACATCGTACATAGCACATACAAACCCCAAAAAATTACAAAAAAGAAAATAAAAATGCTCTAAAGGCAGACCCCAATTCAGGTTCTGAAGAACTCCCCGTGTGCCAGAGCAGGCCGTTCACACCTACCTCAAAGAGGACGTAGCCGAAGCCTTTCCCCAAGCCCGTCCTCCTGTCTCTCACGACTCGCACTCCCACGATGTCTCCACAGACATGGAAGTGTTCCCGCACGGCGTCGTCGCGGATGTCTGCAGGCAACACAATAGAACAGATGCCTCTTCAGGGAGACAACACGGCTCTAAAAGCCTGGTCCACATCCAGTTATTTCACATTTACCAATTCAGGGACACAAACAAATACATTTAAATGTATATGATCATGTGAGTACGGACAAGTAGACAAATATCAGGGGATCAGAGAAATCCCAGCAAGCTGACAATGCAGACGTTATAAAGGGCTGTTTACTCTGACAGTTACTGCTTCTCCAGCTCTGAAGAGTATGACATAAACCACAAAGAAGAACAAAGGCAAAGACTGAAAAAAAGTTTTCAAATTGTTTCATTGATGGTTGGAACATAGTAGAAATTAAGATTCCTGCCATACATTTTTGTAGCTCCTCCTTATGCCAGAATTTCTTTGATGATAATGAGCTTGAGCTGGCAGTTCTTCAACTGCTCATTGACTGAGCCATGAATTTTAGCTGAATGGGGGAGAAGGGATTTACAGTTTCCAACCACAGCCGCTATGCAATTATTCTGATCGTGGCCGGATGTGTGAGCCTTCCTCCATCTCATGCCTAGGTGGACAAGTGTGATGTGCCATCGCAAAAATACAGCTTGTTTTCTTTTTTTGTATAGGTCCGCTTCATGGAATCCCCTAATGTAGATATAAACATCTCTCTGCTAAGGGGAGGGGCTGAACTCAACAGTATGGGTTTAACTACAGCAATGGGACCTAGACGTGCTGGGAAGGGTCCAAGCTGCTGAAATCATTTCAGAGCACAGCAAATCACAGAATTACAGAATATTCTGAGCTGCAAC
Organism: Callaeas wilsoni; assembly: GCA_013398955.1. Taxonomy (NCBI): domain Eukaryota; kingdom Metazoa; phylum Chordata; class Aves; order Passeriformes; family Callaeidae; genus Callaeas; species Callaeas wilsoni. Next base: position 39,898 of record VWPU01016126.1, read on the forward strand.
TGGCCCACAAGGATCATCAAGTCCCACTTTTAGCCCTGCTTGGGCAGAGTCACTCAGCCTGTGGCTCAGAGAGCACCAAAAGGAGAAGCCATCACTGTCCACCACTTGGAAGTGGTTCACAAACAGGTAGTGGTAACCCCTGAGCAGTTTAGAAAGCCATGGCCTATGCAACTTAGTCATATTTATTTAAAAAACATGAAGCAACAAGAACCAAAAGCACTTGCAGTGCTACCTACAATAAAGAAAACAATCAAGGTGCAGAGCTTGACAGAAACTTACAACCCCTTTAGGTGTTTCAATTAACAAATAAAAATTACCTCCAGCAAAAGGTATTTATCTACCTAAACATGCGACCCTAAATACTGAGAAATAAAAAGCCTAATGTCAACTATTCCATAAATGCAAATTGATGATGCATAACAATCCATTTTAGACTTACCATATGAAAGATTTCCCAAGAATACAGATCGTTTATTGTCATGCTGAAGAAAACAAGAGAGACAGGACAGTAAGTTATTTGTTACAGAAAAAACCAAAACAACCAAACAAAAACAATAAAAACCAAAACAACCAAACCAGAAAAGGGGATTTCTAGCCACACATCTTACTTACCGAACTGGTTTTAGATGCAGTGTCGACTCTGATGTGAAATCCACTAGCAATTTCTGTTCCATTCCTTTCATGGTCAAAAGCAAAAAGTTTTAAAAACAAAATAAGCATTATTTAATCAACAGTGTCACTGCATAGCAGTATTCCAAAAGGAAAGTTACTTTTAAGTTTGAACCAACATTTTATTGTGATTCAAGCAAAACAGGGGAGGTTGTTTACATTTAGCTATAAATCTACCTGAACTACCTCTTCAACAGGGGATGAGGAACAAAACTGAGACTTACTCCTTCAGAGCCTTCTGGGCATCACATTCTTCCTTAAAGACCACATAAGCATTGACGAACTTTGCATTCGGGTGCACCTTATGCCTGGAACGTGAAAAAGGACCCGTTGCTGCTTAAATCCTGCTGGTGCTGTGCAGCGCACAGGCACTTCTTGCTGAACACATTCGTGCCTCTGCTTGCTCTGTGCACACCAACAACTTCATTGCCCTGGCAGGTCTAGCTACCCCTGTACGTGCAAGGGAGTCCCACTGAACATCTTGTTTAGCCCATATATGCACCCTGAGCAAGCTTCCTCAGCTCATAAACATATCTGAAGAAATTAAAGACTTTTAGCATCTTCCTCCTTCCTAAAATGTAAGAAATGCAACCTCAGGTAACAAATTATTAGTACACATGGCACATAATTCTTTATTACTTGTCGAGAAAACTTCATACACACAAAGGTAATGACAAAAGACAAAGAAACACAAAATACATAAAAAACTACCTAATACAGACAAACTTTTAATGACCAACACTCAAACATTGTTCAGGCCTTGAAAAATATACAAAATTCACAAGGGGAACCTACTTGATTGCTGCTACCTTTTTGGATACAGTATCTTCTGCTGGAATCTTAAAGATAAAAAGAGCTTGAGTTAGGTGGGCCTAGTATCCACTTATCACAAATAGTTTTTCTGTAAGACGAAGAGAAATTCAAACAGGTGTCACCCCAAGCAACGCAGCCAGTACAGTGAGCAAATGACGGAAGTGGCTGGACCTAGAGATGGTCTCAAAAACCCTCAGAGTTAAAGAGCTCGCCTTGACATTGTCTGACATGTTTCTTGAGTTCCAAGAGGATTATCCTCAACTATTTTAGAGAGTACCCTCATCTACAGTAATGTGTCTTTGCTACTATGATTTAAAAGCAGGTGAGCAATGCCTCAGCCAAGCCAGCAATAATAAAGGCATTCCTCTTTCAGAGAACATAAAGCTCTGATCCTGCATCAGCTGCTGCGATCAGCTGCTGCTACAGGTGGTGCTCCTGGGGTAACATCTCCAAGGCTTCTTCTAATAGCAAAACCCACATACCCCAAACCACTTCCCAAATAATGAAGGTACAAGCCTTACAAATACTACTGCCCTTTAACATCAACAAATAATTTTGTTATATAACATTAAAGGAAATAACGTACCAGAGACCGGAAGCGAATGGATTGGATTTGTCCATACTTCTTAAAAAGAGATTTCAGTACCTAAACAGATGATATTACAAACATTCAGTACACTTTTCAACCTGGTAATGAGAATTATTGTTTAGTATTTATAAGTAATACTGTTCTTACACTGTTTTCCTTTTACTTATAGGAGGTCCCTTAATGGGCTACTAAAAAATGCAAGGAATTTGTTACTATTTCTGTGGTTTTTGTGGCAGCTTCTTCTTCTACAGATTGCCAAAACTGAAGTCATGCCTCCTACTATGGAAGAAAGTATAAATTTAACATGTTTTATGTAATGATCTGAAGCACTGTTTGCATACAAAATTAGAAGTAACTTTGTAAATGCAGTTCTCATTTATTCAGTCGTTTTTTCATTGACAAGGAACTGACCAATTCTACTCAAGAAAGAGTTGCTGCATCCACTGCTGCAGGAAGCCCAACTCCAGGAAACCAGAGATTGTCTCTAATGGTTTCTGAGAACAAGCACTATCTCCTACTTTCCCAAAAGCAGTTCCAATCACAAGCATGTATGACTTCCCAGCTGGAAACATCCTCTCAAACTGAGGACTGCTGCAACTCCCTCCGTTCCTTTAGTGGACGGAACCCACCCACGTACCTGAACAGTACAGCTGACAGGCAAGTTTCCAACAAACACTGTTCTTCTGTCTGCTGCTTCATCAGCCACCCTTTTTCTCTTTTGCTGTTTTGCAGTAGCACCCGTAGCTGAATTAACAACACTTTCGGTGATGGCTTGAGAAGCCTTTTTCTTTTGCTTCACTTTGTTTTGAAACAATTTTTGATCCTCCTCCTCATCTGCCTGCTCCAAAGCATTCTCTCTGACCAGAAACAAACAGGCAGGTTATGATTGATGGGAAAAAAACAGAGGTTTTGGGGTCAAAGAACTGAAGCCTCCAAGATATTTTAACTTACGTTTGAAATTATGTTCGACTCTAATATTTCAAACATTGTTTATTCTGCATTAAACAAATGTATCTGACTATTCAGTAACATGAAAAACTATTTGCTGTCCCCAGGACACTACATTCACTATTTACCAGGAGTAATATAGAAATACTTCAGAATTAAATAATTTGATAGCCTCTAAAATTGAAGGGAAAAAATAAACCATCCTTGCACGTTGGAGGTTGAGACAGATTTAATCCTTCTCAGTATGCAGGAGACTCAGAACAAACCTCTGGAATACTGCCACGCACTAACAAATCTCCATCTAAACCTGCCATAAGAGCGTGAACAACTAGCAGATCTGAAGGAGCCCCTGCAAGGCTACAGCCATAAACACAGCAAACAGGTTCCACGGGCCCAGCGCCAGGGACAGGATGAGGTGTTAGCCTTGTGCTACAATCAAGTTCACTTTATTACCCAAACTGCACTGTAGACTGACCAGCTTCCAGCCTGCTCTAAAGCACCTCGCTTCAAGTATTTAAGAGAACAGACAGAGTCCCTGCAGAGGCCCAGCGGGATACAGACAGCTCACTCTGCCTACCACCTTGCGCCTGCTGGAACCACCTGGAACCGCCTGCTGGATAAAGCCAAGGACAGCTAGAAAGCACCTCCCTGTGCCAGAGAGAACTAGATCCATGTGTTTTCATCTCCAACCGCTGGACCTAATGGCTCTCTAGCAGGGCATTTACACTTCACGGACTAAGTGTTTCAAGAAGCTGCACTACTTCCTCCTTCAGGGGAACACTACAGAAAATTTGCACAATCTTAAAATTTGCACACCAAGTTGAAGATGAGTAGTAGATGAGAACTTTGTTGTTTCATCAAACCCATATTACGATTAATGTAGATGTTGGGGGATGTAATTTTACCATAAAATGGTGTCACCTACTCACCTCTCTGACAGTTTTTTCTCTGCTTCTGAACGTTCCTTTTTTCTGGCCTTCTTTGCTTTTACCGGAGGTTCTTGTACGATGGATGAGCTCTGGTCTTCTGACACTTTCTCCCCTTCTTCTGCACGCTTCCTTTTCTTGTTTCCCTTTTAAAAAATGGTAAGAGAAACAGACTTGAAGGACAAAATTCCAAGAACGCCTTGAAGTTTCTTCACATACTGCAACTTATTTGGAGCACCACTGCGCGAAGCCCACCGCTGCGGGAAGCGGTGCTGCCGCCAGCCGCCCTGCCGGGCTCACACACCCGCGGCCAGCCAGGAGCGCTGCCCCGGCACTCGCTCACTCACCCCCGGCACGGCCACCAGCACCGGCGGGGCGGCGGCGCTGAAGAGGCGAGCGAGGGGCGCGGCGGGCGTCGCGTCCGCCCCGAGGCTGCCCGACACCTGCCCCACCACGTACTGCTCCTCCTGCTCCTTCTCCTCCTTGGCCGCCGGTGGGTGCCGCGCCCCCGCGCCGCTCCGGCGGACCCGCATGGTGGGCACCGAGCGCGGCGGGAACAGGCGCGGACCGCGTCACTTCCGACGCGCGGGGCCGGGAGGTGCTCCCGGGCCCGCCCCCGCTCCCTCCTCCGCCGTCCTCCGCAGCCCTGGCACCCGCCCGCCCGCGCTGCTCCCGGCCACGACGGGACCGTGCCGCGAGTGGGCGCAGTGGCACCCTGGAAACATCCAACATCAGGACGAGACGGACGCAGTCTTAACCTGTGCCAGGGGAGGTTGAGGCTGGGCATGAGGAGGAATTTCTTCACAGAAAGGATGGTTAGATATTGGAATGGATCGCCATGGAGGTGGTGGAGTCACCATGCCTAGGTTTAAGGAAAGACTGGACGTGGCCTTAGCACCTGCTCCAGTTGACATGGTGTTGTTTGGTCATAGATTGGACTTGATGATCTCAGAAGTCTTTCCCAACCTGAGTCTGTGACAAGCATGTGATGGGGCTATTTCATTGATTTCCCACAACCCTCAGATCCACGGGGAGCTGAAGCAAACCTGACAGTGCTTTGGCTGTCTCCTTAGGTGTTTGATGCACTTGAGCTGCCACTGTAAGCAGCTCTGTTGGCACCAGCATCCAACCAAAGGCAAAACAAGTTATTTTACTGTTGAATAGAAGAAAATCATTGCTCTTGACACATGCACCAGGTATCCCCCCTGCCTTGCCTGCTGGATGCCAGGAAGGTAGTGACCCTCATGGATGAGGTCAGCCCAAGAGAATACACAAAGCCTTGAAAAGGGGCAAGTGGCTGCTGCATGACTTGTAGTGGCTTTTCCAATCTGCCTTCACACAGAAGAACAGCACTGTAGTGACACAGGAGGGGCAGAACAGGCTCAACCATCATCTGGCCCATTTAAAGACTCACGGCCACTGAAACTCAGCAAGAGACATACAGCCTCCAGGAACTCTGCCTGAGAGCAAGTTCAATCCCTATGCCAACAGCAGAATTCCACAGCGTGATGGGAACTACCCAGTCAAAAGTATGTACACGTATCAGTGGAGACTGCAAATAAAAGGAGGTGGAAGCAATGCACAGCCTTCAAGTAAGGCGTGTTTTCCCTCGGCAAATGCCTATCTCAGCTATTCCCAATGGATCAATTGTGAGACACACAAACCCGAGTCTGCCGCTCAGCCAAGGTGTAGAGAACACAGCAGGGGTCGTGTGCCTTGCTTCGCCTTTCGGGTCACAGTCCAAGCAGGCGCTCAGGAGTACAGGCACAGCCCAGCATGCACTGCTAGTGGCAAACTTCCTCAGCTGCAAGCAGGGTGCATGTGCCACGCAGGGAACTTGGGCACAGGTAAAGCTGCATACAGTACATACCCTGAAAAGCAGCTCAGGTTTGACCCACTGGAACTTGGGATAAAACTGCCTGGCTAACAGTCTGCCAAAGGTACCTTCCTTTGCTACTTACTAGGAGATCAGTGGTTCCATGAATCTGGAGAGCACCATTTACACACACTTCACAGAAGAGGTGCAATGTAACACATTCAGACAGATGTTTGAGTAGCCACTAAACTGCATCAGAAATACGATGAAAAATAAATAATCTCTGTGTTAAGGAAAAGCAAAAGTCCTGTTTCTGCAAAAACCTGACTTGGGAGCAGGGAGCTGACTAATGATCCCTGTTTTAAACAGGTAAATCCCCCCACCAGAGTCAGTAATTGGCACATCAAAGCAAATATGCTGGCACTAAAACTGAGAGCTGATCAAGAACTAATAGTGAGTGAAGAGCTGAATTTGAATCTTGCTTGCCCAGATGTAGTTCTCAGTTACATCCATACCCCTTATGCCTACTGAGACTGAAAAGCAGAACTGAACTGCCATGACTCTGATTCCACTAAACTCAAACAGATGAAAATATCCTCTGAGTAGCTTTGCTGAAAATATTAAAATCACCCGTCAGTCTCAGATCACAGTAATTCTTAACACAGTCAATATTTCCAAAGCTTATTTATCACCGTTTGTTATTGTCAGTCTCACCAGTACTCTGTCACTTTGCATGTGTAACAGTGTTTTGGTCACCAGAAATACAGCCAGTAGTGTGCTTCAACTGGCTCTGCCTTAATGATGGGCCACACTTTCCCCTTCTGCTGAAAAAGAGGATGGATCTGAATTAATCACTAAAAGGAAAAACAGGCAAATGCATCTGCTCTAGCTTACCTTTATATGTCCATTACAGCACATCAGAGATCATTTGCTAAACTGATTCTGCAGCTTGACATAATTTTCAGGAACACACTACAGTTGCTTAATTGAACTGTTAGAAACAAAATCAGGGATTCACAAACTATGGCATTTTATTTCAGAGGCCTTTGCTTACATTTGTACAATATATTACATAACTCTCCATTTTCTGCAGAACCTAATATATATTTTATAGCTTTTTTCTATAAGCTTTTCCTTCAATGTCTGTCAACAAATTTTTACAGTCCTGTACAATTCTGAATACTTTGAAACCATTTTCAATAAAATCAGTTATAACCTTAAGCGCACACTACGAAGACTGAAAATGCTTTTCTTAGAAAAGTCAAATTAAAAGGATTCTGACACTCTAGCATCTACAAACAAAATGCTTCAAATTCTTACATGTTGTATTGCCAGAAAACAAAGAAAAACATGCCAGCCCCTATTTCCCCAGGCAAAAGAAGTACACAGAACTACAATTAAAACAGTAAAACAATCTGTACAATAAAGTACTGTGTATTAACAGTGCCAGGTATTAAATAGCTTGAATGAACACTTCCGCAATATACAAATGTCTTACAAAGGTATAGAATTAACAGGAGAGAGCTTGGGATCCATTCAACATAAAATCAATACAAGTGAAAACATTTTGAAGTTGGTTTTGGAATTTGTACAAGGCATTTAAAAAATTAAACATCTACCACTCGGCTAGCTAGTTATTTTAAAAACAACTACCCTTTTGTGGCAGTGTTGGTATCAGCAACCACAAATTATAACCTCACACCTTACTCCCTCTTGAAGTCCTCTCCTTGAAGCTCGTAATAAAATAAGCATTACAAATGAAATATTTGTTGCTTTAAGGGGAAAAGAAACATTTACAAGAAAACACAAAAATATACCTGTTATAATCCATTATGAATAAATATACACTTTAAACTGGCTGAATACAATCTTTATACATTAAGATTTAATACAGTTTGTTAGCCATTTTCTTTCTTTTTCATAATGTATTTTATCAAAATTAAAAAAAAATACTGTTTTATAGAAAAATGGCAAAGTACAGTAGTTTCATTCCAATTAACGGGTTCTTAAAACCCAGAGTAACCTATTTAAGCCTAATTCAAACCTGTAAACATTAGTTAGTCTTTTTTTTTTTTTTTTAAAGGAATCCTCATATTTGGTTATCAGGACCGATGTCAGACCTCCTACTAACTGCAGGTTTTGAATAGATGTGCTTGACGTATACAATTAAAGCCACTATAAGGTGACTTAGCAGTTAAAAAACAATTAGCTTGTACAAATGAAAATATTTTCAGTATTTGTCATAAATAAATGGAAAAATATCAAATGTTCCAGCTTTAACAAAATACCAGGGAATACAGTAAGCCTTACCACATTGATTTAGATCACCCCAACAACTATATACTTATTGTCCTGTCTACAGGCAGTGAACAGCCTCCATTTGCCACAGTGGAAGGCCTTCGAGTCACTAGACTTACAATTCCCAGACAAGTTGGAAACAATTATTGCTTGAGGAAAAGCAGTTTGTTGTACTTTTTCTTCATAAAAGTGCACTTAAGTGCAAAGTTAGCTTGTCAAGAAACAACTTTAAATACAAAATAGTGCTTGTCTGAATTTTGTGCCACTGTGCAGTATAAAAAAAAAAAAAAGGAAAAAAAAAAGAGTGGCCCTCAGCAGCCATTAAGTGCAAAGTGCTTTGGCAAGTCCTGCTGTCACCTGCACTCAACTGACATTCCATTCTGTGATGAACTTGACATAGATGGCTCTGCTAACGTTAACATAACTGCAGCCGTAATGGAACTAGAGGAAGGTGATGAGGAGGAAGATGATGTAGTAGCAGCACCTGCACAGGAAAAGAAAACACAGGTTATAGAGATCCATAAACCAAGCAATAGAAGTGTTTTCCCGTTCAGCAGTAAGCACTGCTACATACTGACTCCAGAAACCAATGCCTAGCAATTGCAAAGAAACCGGCCTCCACGGCCTGGTTTGCGTGGGAAACACTCCGACAGAAACAGGCAGCCGTGCACGGCAGTGCCGCTCCGTCACCCCTTGCAGCCCTGGGCCAGCGAGCACCCACATCAAGGGCCCAGCCAAAGGACAGCAGAGCTCATTCCTGACCCACAAGTCAACTGTTCCCTTTCTTTCCTGCGGGAATCAGCACAGGGCCTTGTCCTGGCACTGAATCTGCACATTGGCCCTGCTCTGGCAACTAAGCAGTGACTGCAGCTCCCACCCACGTCATGGCTCCAGCCATAAAATCCTACTACACATGGCATTTCTCACATAGAGAAAATGATCCTTTTAGCATTCCTAGAAGCAGGCACACTAGAACATTCCTTACAGCAACAGGTGTGGCAACTTCTGAAAGATGAGAAATGTAAGTGGTCTCCCTCAAAGTCATGGAATAAAGCCCTTATCCTAAGGGGAAAGCACTAACTAGGCCCACAAGCAATACTACAATAAATTTATCTAATTTGAAGATAAATTGTTCAGTACAGAACCAAAGTTCAGTAACTTGAAGAAAAGTTAGAAGTTATTAATACCTTTTGTTCACTGCTTAGGAAAGTTTATTTTCTGTATATTTTTCCTGTATGAAATAGTTGTGCCTCAAGAGCATTAAACAGATTGCACACCTTGGTAATGCTCTTCCCCTTCCACAGTCACTGGGTATCCGTTTCCCGCCTTCTAACGGTCATAAAATAACTGCGCACAGCACTTCCCAAAACCCAAACAAAACCATGTTCCTAATGACACACATCTCCCTGCAAATTATCCAGTTTTTATCAGGACCTTAAAATATAACACGCAATTAAGCCCTCTAAAAGTAGAATTTAGTTTCCAGCACTTACTTTCCCGCTCTTTTTTCTTTAAGCGCTTTCTTCTTCGGTCAATGGAAGCCACCTCAGATTTCAAGGACAGATAATGTTTCCTGATTTCTTGCAATTTTTCTTGGAGAACTGTTATGCGCTCAGCACTAGTCAGATTTTCCAAGTCAGCTGCAAGTTAAACAATCTCTGTTAATTATTGTATTGAAGCATTTCCAAACACTTCTGGATGTCAGGGAAGTGGAATCAATACTCAAATCTTACTGATGTGCTTTGAGGTAGCAGACAGCAAAGCTAAGAAACACAACAGCAGCAGCTGCTCTTTATCACCACAAATTTGTTCATTTTTTTATTATTCTTTACAAGACACCACCATATGCTTTTTGTGGACTTTTTAAGGAACGGGGAGAAGGGGAAAAAAAAAAAAAAAGCATTCCCTTCCCCATAAGAAGGAAAAGGAAAGAAAAAAATTAAGACAACTGATGAAAACATCAGGGCCAGAACTAGCATTAAAAGCCTGTTGCTTTCAGTCCTTGCTGGAGCTCAGTTTGGCCCCAGACACTGGGAAGGTCAGCCTTGCCTGACTTGTCTTGGTTGTTACCAAACAAGCAGGTTGCAACAGAAATCTGCACAGCTGTGGGGTGGTTCTGGGGGAGTCCCTGGCATATGTGCCATAAGGAAAAACCATACAGGACAACCTTGCTAGACAGGGCCAGCACAGGAGCTGCTCCTCTGGCTGTTTCCAGCTGGGAGCTCTCCACAGCATGGCACACAGCGGTGGGTGGCACTGGCAGGAGAAACTCTTGGCCCAGTCCAGGGAAGCCACACTGGAGAGACTCCATTCAAAAATATTTAAGAATCATTTAAAACTACTGTGGGGTGCAAAATGCACTACATCAACCTTTAATGAGGACAGACCCGAAGATCCAAAAGCCACAACTATATCAGGCTGTGGGAAAATGAGGAAAGCTCAAGTGTCTGACTTGGCTACAGCAGGAAATGTGTCAAACAGCACTCCATAGACCAACTTCTGTCAAGCAACTTTAGCATGTGGAGTGTAGCCAATGTAGAAAGAAGGGAAGGAGCGAAAGCCCTTCCAATGTGTTGCACCAGGAAAGTGTTCAATGAATCTCAACAGGGCAGTAAGTGACAATAAAGACCTTTTACATTACATACTCCTGAAGAACACAAGAATGTAACTTGATTGTGAAGAACTACTGGGAGAAAATACTTTTAGAAGTAAAATAATGCTGAGATTCAGGGTTAAAGGAGGAAATAATAAAAACAACCCAGCAAAGTCAGATTCATTTGGTAAGCTGCACTAATATGAGGGAATTAATAAGCCACTGATCTGTTTTTCAGATAGGCAAATGCAGGATCTTTCCACATTGCTCACCCCTAGCTGGACCAGTAACTTCACTGAAACAAACGCAGTGGAAGTTCTTAATACTAGAAATAGTAAACCTGTCCTGTTGACTAATGCAAAATGGAAGGGGAAAAGGTTAAAAATCAATCACCTAAGTGTCTGAACAAGAACTAGGGAATGAGGAATAAAACAGCAAGGAGATATCAACAGAAGAAGCACACAGACCAGATAAAGTTCATGCTGGAATGGCAGGTATGCACAGCACAGCAAGAACAGCAAGTCAGCTTAGGAACTGTATGTAAAAACAGTCCTGGAAGAGCGCGACATAGGTAGTTCCCTGTACTTCAATTGCAAAAAAAGGAAAAAAAACCCCACCTTTTTTTTAAATGAGGATTTATCACAAACTTAAGCAAATTCAGGATGGAAACCAGAAAGCCAAAATATAGAACATTCAAAAAGCCTTTTTACACTACGCCACAAGATGACACTATGTGTGTTTTCAAGAAAATACTTACACATTTGAAAACTCCATTTGTAAACTTTGGGCAAGCGATTATTCTGTTCTTTGAGATCAGACTCCTTCTCTCCATTTTTACCACATTTTCCTGGAGACTGTGTTCTTGTGAGTGATTTGGTTTGGTGAGATTTCATGCCAGTAGAAACTGATTTTGCTGACTGAGACTTGGACACACTTTCACCAGCAGATAGTTCGTCACTGTCGCTGCTGTTTGCTGAAGAAACAAGAAGACATTGTTACAAAACAAAGCCCAAACTAAAGCTTGTCAGAAGCAAGCCCTGTGCTGACTTTCACACAACAGGAACTTATTTGACCCAAATCCTTTACTTTAAAACAACAGAATCCATCCTGATGTAGCAGCTCGGCTTGATGCTCTCTGCATCACTGAAGCACAAACCATGTTTGTGATGGGCCCAAAATGAACCACATCTGCCTGATCATGGGGCTGTACCTTTCCTAAGAGTTCACAAGAGTTCCATCTCCTGTTCACCTTTTTCTAACATCAATTTCTAATGCAGTTTTCAATATATATAAACCTCTATCCCATGTCAGAGCTAACAAGTTACAGACAAATCTTTGACTGTATTTTTAGGGCATGTATAGCACAAATCAGAGTAAACACAGCCGTTTCTTAGTCTTATGTCACCTTTAATTTTCCTCTACCAAAATCACTATCAATAATCTGAATATGCATGACATACTCTACAAACTCCTCAGACATGATGATAACATCTTTTAATTTTGGAAAAAGATCTTTAGCTGACCCAAAACAGGAGAACTTCACCTCATGCTGAAGAAACTTTAATTATGAAGCAACAGGTTGAACTGGACACAGGTTTTTAATAAAATCACTCAAAGGAGAGTAACAAAATAATCTGTCTAAAAGACAAGATTTATGAGTAATTATTGAACAGATGAAGATTTTTAGCATTACTAAAATAAAACTGGGGTGAAAAGCAGGCACAAGAGACTGTAATTCAACACAAGTCTAGCAAAGCAATGGAATAAAATGCCTAGGAAATCTGCAGAAACTCCACCATTAGAGTTGTTTTTAAAAACATGCTGAATTTATATTTATTACGAAAAATATATGCCCCAGGTGTTGACAAAATGAGCCCTGAACCTTTCGGCCTTTATGATCTGGTGATCTACACAGGAGAAACTGAATACCCAAGATGTGTAGTGTGAAAGAGCCTGGCCAGCAGCTTGTTGGTGTTGGCTGGTTTAATGCAAAGGCAAGAGCTGAAGCTGCCACAAAAACAGTTTAACAGATACACCTCAATTTTGCCAAAAGCTTTTTTTTTTTCTGCTTACAGCTGACTCACATTTTATCTATTTATTTTCCTTGTTATATCCAGTAGTGCCTGAAGTCTAACAAAAAGAGCACACACCAAGGACTATGTGGTAGTAGCTTTGAAATTTTTGAAGTCTTGCATCCTGATGAAGATACAGGTTCAGAAAAAGGGGTAAATTCACCAAATTCAAGGGACTAATGGCAAGGCTGTACAAATGGTGTATTTGTTCTGCAAATTCTGTTTGTTTTGTTACTTTAATTTCTGGGGCGAGAGTAGGAATAAAGATTATGAAAGGATGGTGAAATGGAATTAAAAAGAGTGAGAAAATATAAAGAGGAGATCAATGAACATGAAGGACAGGTGGGGTGAACACAAACACTAGACCAGCAAGTACAGACTTTTACAGACAGTAAAAGCTGTTAACAGAAAGTGGGGAGGGGAGCTGGGGGAGAGAGAGGAAAAAAGGCATGACATAAGCTTCTTAGCCTAGCTTTGACTCCATTTTTTATGGTTATTCTCCAGGCTTCAGTCTCTAGCTGTTTCCTGGTACTTTTTTATTAACAGTGAAATGAAGCAGTAATTGATCTTGTTGTCTCCCAAACACGTGTGCATACGACCTCTAAAACAACTCTGCTTTTATTAAGCTTCCCTTACCCAGTACTTTGGTTTCTATTCCAATTGGCTTCTACGACTACAAAAAACTGCAAAAGCTGCATTATTTACTGTAGATGTAACAGCATAGGAAGAAAATAAGAACCTATATTCTTCTGAAATTATTCTCATATTTGCTACGGGGTAGAGATACCAACCTCTAAAAACTCATCTTGCAAAAAATAGAGACTATAATTTCCTTCAGGTCCCAGTCTCCCATCTGAAACAGGCAGCTATCATGATACAGAGATACCTGTCCCAATTCTGCCATGTGTGAAATACTCAGTCTCCTTGGCCTTCCTGAATTACACAATATTAAGGACCTCTTAGAAATAGGCCCAGAAGTAATACAAGACATTTAAAAACACACTGGCATTTAGGTAGAGCAGTTTCTTCATTTAAACAGTATTAAGAATTCCCTGATGAGAACATTTTGTCCTAATACATTTTTTATTAACAGACTTCATCTCCTACCATCAGTCGAATAAATGACACGGTACTTTCACACCTTTTATTTCACACTAAGCTAATGTACTTACTTGTTTTACTCTTCTTTTTGCTGCTCACAGATGTTTTGTGGCTTCTTTTCTGCTTTTTTGAGGAGCTGCCTCCTCCCTGAGCATCTTTAAGTCTTTTTTGGCCTGTACAGACTATAATCGGGAAAAGAAAAAAACAAAAAAAACCCTGAAATTAAATAAATGCTTGCACTCCTCCCATAAAACACTTCAAAGCCTAAGTTTGTAGACGGCAATGCAACTGTTCCTGCCTATCCAATGCAGCTTAGTTTTCTACTTATATTGACAGGAGAAGGTGAAAGACAACGGAAGGCAGACAAAGTTTCTTTGCACAGAGTGCACATGTACGATGATTACGAATTACTTTCCCATATGCATCACCAGAACTTCTCTTCAACCACATGGATTTACTATTTTTTTAATACTGTAAATTAAATAAGAATACATTTATTTAAAAACTTATCAAAACCTACTGGGACTAAAAAATGTTTTTACAAGTTTGCTGTACTTGGAAGCTGTGAGAAAAATACCAAAGCCATAACCTGTGATCAGTAAGTACATTAACTGAAGGTATTAAAAAAAGTAAGTCTTAGATAATGTTAAAAAAAAAAACAACAAGAAAAGAAAGGCAAACAAAAAAACGGGAAAAATTCTACTGGTATTTGGGACTACAAGGGGAAAAAGTAGAAAAGGAAGATGGAAGAATTCTAGTACACCTGCTAAAAGAGAGTTGTTTTAGAAGTTCTTCAAATGTTGTTTCACAACCATGTGACTTACAGATTAAAAATGACCCCTGGAATAGAACAATTAAAATTAAGGAACTCAATTTTCTGAAACAGGTAACATGCTGGCAAAATCAGAGAGGAAGTTTAGGTCTAATGCATGAACTCTTTTACAATAGTGTAAAACTTCTTTCAAGTGGCAATAAACTACTTTCATATAAAAAACCCCAAACAATTTACATTCTAAACCTACACAGCTCTAATTAGCAAAGCAATACAGGTGTATTTATGAAGGAGTATACATTGACCTCTTCCAAACTTTCTTCCTTAAGGAAACACATTTTGTAGCATACTTTCAGAAGAACACTTCCACCAGAATGCTGAAGGGTAACACACCTTTCAGGGCATTTTGAAAAAAATTAGCTAATTGCTAGCTGAAATCTACTGAGATGAAAAACACACTTCAGTCTCAGGATTAGAGCCAAAACGTATTTTCTTCCTTTGTGTTCGTAATTTTTAGCCACTACAACACAGTGAAAGTAGCTGTACTTTTGATGAACTGCAAAACAGCCAGTCACTTTCAGAAAAAGGCTTTTGGATCTAGCCTTGCCAGCAGTTAAAAAGCAGGCAGCAGTACAGCGACATCAAGTGGACAAGTGTTTATTATCTCCTGTTCTCTAGTGGTTTCAGGAAAGGAACTTCAATCTGCAAAATCACATATGAAAGTGAAACATAGCTAAAAAGGTAAATGCTTTTATCAGCTTGACTTGAATCTTACGCAGTTAATGTTCTAGAAAAATACAAATTAGAAATGACTGCCTAAGCACCCTAGCAGCAAGAAGGCTTTCTCCCCCAAAACAAACTTACAGAGAATCAAATTTTATGCAAGAAAAGCATCTTCTGCTTCTAAGGAGGGTGCTTAAAATTCTTCCATCTTGCTACAATAAATATTCCTTACATAAGCCATTACAGTTTGCTTTGGGCTTTTTTTGCCATATCCAGTATAAACTTCATTCTTTTACCCTTTGTCCCTCAGTGAAACCACCATAATTCCTAATGAAAGGCCAATAAACTTGCTGGCAGATTATATTTTATTCACGAGATGATTATGCCTTTTCCACACATCTGAAATGGACAGCAGGCTACTACTTCCTGCAACAACTATCTTCCCTGCACCATAACCATAACAGAATGAAAACACATCAACAATGTTAGAAATTAGAGCTGGTTAGGTTGGAGACAGCTCTGTTTACCCTTTCCTTTACCTTTTTCAGCATGCTCTGGCTCTGGTTGATTACTACTACTGGAGCTGACGCTGGCATCAAAACCTGTTGGAGAAATATTTCCCTCAGATTGGAGGTCTTGCAGCTCCCCTGCCACACTGTCCACCTCTATTGTGCTATCTGTTTCACTTTTGATGCTTCGTATCTCTTCTTGATTTGGTGGCAGTGTCTCAGAGACAGTGACACTGGACTGATGTCTACTGGACTCTGTCACAGTTACAGAGGAAGGTGACTCAGGAGTTGTAGGAGGAGTATTTAGCACTGAATTGCTGCCGCTGCTTGGAAATTCGACTTTCTTCTCACCCACTTCAGTCGGTTTCTCCTCAACAGGTTTAACATCCACACTTGCTGGCAAAGATTTTTCTAGTTCACAGTTAGGCAAAGAAATACCTTCTTCTGCAAGAGTCTGAAGCTGCTCCTCTGCCGCAGCATCCTCAGGAGCAGCGTGTGGAGGAGAGGCAGCAGCCTCAGTATCAGAGTCTGAGAACAGCTCCTTCAGCGTTTTCTTCGGCCACTGTCCTTGGATACTTGACCACACATCTTTTCGATCCTTTGCTCTGGTGTTCTGAAGTCTTTCATCAGAGTTATTTAGAAGCTTTATTCTTTTCTCTCCCACTTCAGAAAATCCAGAGTAGAAAGTACTCGTCCGTAAAGATTTCCTTTTCTCCTCTAGTCCATTGTACTTTTTCGTTGGAGTGATTTTCAGTTTAGATTTGTCTTCCTCATCTTCATCTGAGGAGCTGTTACTGCTGTTTTCTAAACTAAGGGAGTCTTTGTTTTTGGACTTCTCATCCTTTCTATTAGGTGACACGGTCTTTAAGGACTCCTCTGCAACACAGTGTCTTCGTTTACCACGTTTCACTTGTGGTTTTGCTGTTTTATCCACGATCTCCTTCTTTCCATCCTTTCTCTTCTTTGTGGCTTCGTCTTCTCCATCGGAGTCACTATCCTCAGATAACTCTTCCATCTCTTTCCGCAATCTTTCAGGGGACTTAGATACAGACTTGGGCACTACTGCATCTGTAAGAGCTTTAGCTTCTTCTGGGAGGGATGAACTGCTCTGTTCTTTTAGACGGAGCTCATTTTTATCTTGGCTTACAGCTTCGGGCTGAGATTCTTCCTTGCCATCAGCATGTACATTCGGGGCACTTTGGTCATCTTCTTGCTCACTATCATCAGAACTTTCAGAAGCTAATTAAAAATAAATCCAAACAAAACAAAAACAAAACAAGAAAAGTTTGTCTTGATTCTGGTTCCAAAGAATTATTAAAAAAAAAAACCAACTAAAGAAAACTGTACAGATATGAAGACATGCTACAGGGATCTCTAGCAGTCTCTCTCTTAAATGGTACCTCCTGAAGAGTTCAAAAACTCATGGTATAATGTCTAGATTAGAAACTAGGAAGATTCTCTGTTACACAGTACATCTCCAGGAATTTCTGAAGAGGTAGAGAAAGCATAGAGTGCATCAATCCATAAAATACAAACTTCTGCATAATTACCCAAACCAGAAACTGAAAGATGTCCTTACATATTTCTTATGGGTTACAAGTACTACCATTATCTGCCTTTTTTCCAAAGCCCATAACACAGACATAATTTTCCTTGGAAAATCCAGAGTCCAAAGGACAGAACAACGCACACATTGGATACTCTCTAACAAACCAACCTCATGATCAGCCTGGAAAAAGTGAAAGCAATAAAGAAAGGCACTTAGGGAAACAAATGGACAAGAAGAATGTAGGACAACTGCAAGAAAACTGAGGGTCAGCAATAAAGACACTGAGAGAAGAACAAAGATATATAATCCAGAAGGAATCAACAGAAATCTCATTCAGTGAAAAAAGATACGGATTCAAGGAGAAACACAGGAATTGACTCAAATATACATAAATATATATATATGTAACTCCTTGATTTGTAAAGTTAATTACAGATTAATTATTGTACTAATAATAGTGTCATCGCTCATTGCTTCTTTTTGTTTCTCATTTCCTAAGGAAATGAAGCTTCATAGATTATTGTTGATTGTTATTCTACCTACAGTTTTGGAACCCAGTGGCCAGTGTCATCCAAGTTCAATTAAGTTGGAATGATTATTAAATTCACACAGCTTCCACAGAAGTTTGTGGTTACCCAAACTACCTATACCATACATGATTTCCTTCTCTGGACGCATGCTCTAAACTAAGATTGAAGAGAAACAAGTAGGTATTAATATGCTGCTGTAACTGTGTGGGAAGGGGAAGACAGTGCTAGCAACAACAGACATGCAGATATGAATAATGGGTCCTACAGCTCAGAGACATCAAAAATTAAACATTTAGAAATTAGATAGGAAGCAAAAATACTTTGCTCTATATCAAACAAAAAAAAGGATGGCAACACAAAATGTAACTGACTGTTAACACACTGAATCCACAGAAATGTCCAACATCGCTTTTGTCAAAGGGTTATTTCTGAAGATGATGTTATCATTAGCCAGCCAGACTCAAGCACTTAGTTGCATCAGTTACTCTGCATTGTCATTTACTCCTGTTTAAAGGCCATTTACAGAATTAGAAAAAGCTTTTGAGTACAATACCTTGTAGCCCATTAATGATAGAAGTAATTTCTATTGATTTAACTGGAGCTTGTTCAGTATTTTTGGCTTCAGTGCTGTCAAGTTTGGACCCAGTCTCTGGTGATGTGCTGGTGTGAAACGGGGGTTTTGACAAACGTCGCAATTTACAGGGTTTAGGAGAATACTTCTCTTCCTTCTCTCTGTCAGTTTTATTCTAGGTGAAAAAAAAGATACCAAAACTCTTCTCATTGGAGCACACATCTTATCATGGATTACAATTACACAATGCTTACAGTTATCTTAAACACTCAACCTGTAGAGGAAAGCTCTCCTCTTTGTTTAAAGGACTACAAATACCTTTCTGCACTCCATGCCAAGACCTTTCTACTGAAGACAGGGACTTTGTCAACACTAAAACAAACAAATGGAAACCAACACCACCAGTGCTCTAGGGGTAGTGGCACTGCAGGATGCCAGACTCAGCAGTGGCAGACGGAAAAGCTTCCTTGCAGCCCACTGTCCAAGAAATATGTCATCTCTAAGCCTAAATATCAGTTGTGGAACAATCAATTTCGAAAGAAATGCTTGGCAATAAAATTATAGAGCCCCATGCATGTGGACTCATCCATAAGTTTGCTCTGTAGAATCAGGGAGCTCTCAAATTCCACCCCCCAAGCTGGCTCCCAACACAGACAATAATCTGTATCCTTCTCATTTGTTTTCTGTAAATGACTACATACATTTAATATAAAAATTCAGGAAAGAAGGAAAGAGAAGCTTCCCCTTCTCACCTCCAAGAGAAAACCCAAAACCATGATGAAAAGAGTATCCATGTTTAAAAGGCTATGAAGTTGCTTTTCCTGACAAGCATTTGTAGGCCAATCAAAAAGTCAGGAAGAGAAGCAAGGATTACTTAACTATGTATCAAACCAATGCTGCAGGCAGCAAGAGAGAAAACAAAGAAAAACTACCTTTATTTTCTTTCGATGCTTAATTTTTGGTACATTTTTATCAGCTGGTCGCACTATCTTGTCTGCCTTTATCCATTCATCATACCTAAACAGAAAAAGAAATCACATACATTTATGGTTTTAAGCAGATAATCATATCACAGTAGAAATTTAACTGAGGAAAAAGAAAATTAGCGGCCATATAAAAACAGAACTGGAATTTGAATCAAGTAACTTGTGTAATTCTCAAGTCTGTGAAGTTTCAGCTAAGGTTCAGAGGATTAAAGTCTTTTTACACTGAAGAGTAAATGCAAAATCTTGTATTTTCCAGTCTGCACAGAACATCAGAAATCCATGTGTGCAGGTAAAACAAACTACCTAAAGGAGAAATTGGTATAGACCTCTAAAGGTACACTTCCTATTTATACACTGTAAAACCTTAACAATAAAATAAATACTTTCAACTACATAAAATGTGGCCAGTTAATAAAAATAAACTCTTTTGATCCCAAGTGACTGCAAAGAGCTATCTGGAGAGAGGAACCCTTCGGAGTCATGAACTTTGAGTCACTGACTTCACAGCAACACTTTTCAGTTCCTTTTCTGTTAAAGGTCTCCATTTTGTATCACAGTGATACAAGAGAAAAACATACTAAATAGCACCAAGATAATAACAAGGGGCATCTTGTTATTCAAGACTGGACCTGTTAAATACAAATCCAAGACCAAAGTAGTACATTCTTAGTAAGAATATACTGTAACTATGGTACTGTGCTTGCCAGATTGTGCATTTCTGAAAAAAACTCAAGAATCATTTAAACCAATTTTTTTTTCCTCCCAGTAAGAATAAGCTGCTTTACTATTTAAACTGTAAATTCAAAAGCCAACTGCATAAGAAACAGTTCAGTTAAAAATTAGTTTGTATTAACTTTGGCCTGAATGTACATACAAACAAATTCTGATCCTCCTAGGTAAACGTGAAAATAGAAGGGAAAAAGTCAACTATCAAAAACCCAAAAAACCAAACCACACTCTCCAAAAAAACTGGTACAAGATGGAGTTGAACACAACCACCATGCTGGCTTTCCAGCTGGGCTTACTTGATCACCATTTTGATATATGCGATGACTACTGATACAGTCCTAATTCAGCTTCTCTGCAACCACTGCCAATTATATCCACAATACCGACATAAATTAAAAATATTAGGGAAAAACATGCAAGTTTCCAACTTGCTTTCCTATGCATCGTAACTTATGATCCATACAAGGGCTTTCAGAAGCTAAATACTGTGTTCTACTAACTTAAATTTCACATAATAATACAGTGAAAAATGAAACAGCAGCAGTCTGAAAAACAGCTTTCCAAAACAATTTGATCTGCTTTTTCCCCTCCACGTGACAATAAAAATCACAAAATCTCTCAGCAGACCATGCAGACTACATTACCAAAACCACCTATACTGCTACAGATACCACTGTCACTGTACTGTCTTGTCATTACCAGGTGAAATGTCACTAAAGTTCAAAACTGGAATATAACTCTGCAGAGTACTTGCTCACTATGAAAAAATCCCATATTCTGTGAGACTGTGAGAAACTCTATTTGAAGCAATCTTTCTTCAAGACAAAGACATGTTTTGCACAAGGAATACCATGAAGTGCCTGCCAAATGGACTTTGACCCAGAGAAATGCAGGAGTATATTTATTAGCTCTAAATACATGCAGGAAAACAGCACTAGGACCTGACAAACACACAGTGAAAAGCCATAATTCTGACAGTGTCCTTTCTGCCTCAACCACATTGCCAGAATACCAAAACTGTAGTCACTCATTCTTATGCAACTCCAATAAGAAAATAATCTTCCTCCTATGCAAAGTCTGTGCACAGCCCACACTGTCTGAGATTCATGGCAACTGCAGTGTCTGCTGGGGCAAGAGCTGATAGACATGGGGGCAAACTGAACCAAAGGTGGAAGTGCAGAATCTGATACCCATACGTAACACAGAGTCCTAAACATCATGTATTAGAAGCAGTGGTCATGCCAGCCCTCATCTCAACTGGAACACTAATGTGTGACAGTCAGTCTCTGGCCAGAGTGTATCCTGCTTTACTCCTGACTGCACCCAAACAGCAGACAGACCCCACAAGGGGCCATCGAAATATCACATCTTCTCCAGGCAATCAGCTGCCCACACTTCACACCTTTGCATCACACAGCTCCTTTCGCTACTCACACATCGGATGAATATGGTTTGCCTAAACCTGGGACAACTGGACCCCAGGCTGAAACAGATCCTGCAAAAAAGACACATTCCAAGCCACAGCTGACAACCTGCCCCTAAATTACATTCTCCTCCACTGTAAGACAGACAAGCACCCTGAAAGCTGCATCTAAAATGGGGTGTGTGACTCAGACTAGAGCCTCTTCCTAGAACTGCACCTGCTAACATACGAAAACTTACCTCATCACTAATCTTACTTTGGACAGTCAGTTTACAAACCAAACCCAAAAATATTATCAAAAAAGTTCTTCAGCTCTCATTACAAGAAGCATGTACTTTTCAGAGCACCTGGGCTGTTTTACTGCAGTGCTGTCTTTCACATGTACTAGTTTCACCACCCTAAAGCGAGCAGAGGAGAGTGGAGACAAAGGAGATAATATGGGGAGCTGCTCCTGAAAGAGGTTACACAGATTTCTTTGAAAATCAAGAGGGGGGATTTCATAAGAAATTATTGTTTACTTTTTTTTTAAAATCAGGTTTCATATGAAAATCTGGAATGCTTTCATAAAGAAAATCCCCTCGCCTTACCAAAATGAAGACAAAGAAGAGCACCTTGCATCAGAGTATCTACTGATTCTATTACATCCATATGCGCTACCTGCAAGCTAAAATGCACCACAACGCACTCGCAGAGACTGCACAGCTGATCTTCCACAGAAGTACTAGAGGAGAAACAAGGAAGAAAGCGCACTTTTCCAGACTAGATTTATACTAGCAAAGGTACCACTTTCTCAGGAGGACAAGTGACCTCAAGAAGCTAGCAAGCCTTGGCAAATTCACTGAAAAGTTCCACTATACTATCTGTAGCTGCTAAAAAGACAGAATAATTTTTTTTTTTTTGCTGTAATCAAAGAAAGGAGAAAAACTAGTCTGATAGCCAAATACCAGAATATTAGATGGGGATTCTGGTTTGTTTAATTTTGTTGTTGTTCTTTATATAATGCCTCCTCTGCTCGCCCATGACATACATTACTGTCCAGGACCTGAAATTCTGCTACACATTTAATTTCAGTGGTTGACTGTAAAGTATAAAACTTGTATCTAAAGTAGTGTTTCAACAAACTTAGACAGAAATTAGCACTTCCACATGCAGATTTCTGAAGGAAAGAAGTGTTGAAAATAATAAGTATTAGCTTTAAACATTTGAAACATTCAAGTATAA
The DNA here is from genome assembly GCA_013398955.1 of Callaeas wilsoni. Classification (NCBI taxonomy): domain Eukaryota; kingdom Metazoa; phylum Chordata; class Aves; order Passeriformes; family Callaeidae; genus Callaeas; species Callaeas wilsoni. The sequence goes on from VWPU01016126.1 coordinate 62,736, forward strand.
CATGTCTTGTGCTGTTCTACCATAATGACACACAGTTTCAACAATCTAAATGCTTCTTAAATATGCACCTTCTAATTACTGGGAATACACTGCAGAATGAAGACACCTTAAACACACAACAAACTTTTCTTTGCATTGGCAGCTGAAGATTATAATTACAACAGAAGGAACTGGCACCATAGGCCCCAAAAAAGTTTTAGTTACATATAAAGCATATATGTAAAAAGCATTCAGAACATCACTGGTCTGTGAGAAGGAAGTACAGTTTCTCTGTATTCATCTGCTTTTTCTGGTTAACACGTGGTAACATAAGCAGGTCCCTCTAACAGGGTAGAGATTTCTACCATTCCCTTTCCCTACAAGTCAGGCTCCACTGAACAATACCATTCAGAGACCTTAACCAGAGACACACATCACCTGAATCTCAGCAGCTAACAAGAAGATCCTTTAGCATAATGCTGTACAGCTTCTGCACTTTCTATTTATTCTTTAAAAAAACCCCAAAAGTTCCAGAGTTCTTAATGTCACTGGTTCCAGAGCATATAAAAAAACCCCAGCTAATTAAGAGGAGTATCAAGTTTACCAAACTTCATTCCAAATATCCTAAAGCACATGAGCATGCCCATACACACAATTATTCTGAATTCCAGACAGATACTGAAATTAACTTGTGATAAGAAACATTAGCAGTTATTTAGGACTTCAGCTCAAACTTATGAGTTTAAAGAACAGGCCATTAAATTGCATACTTGACCAAAAGCGGAAACAGGAAAGTCAACTTTAAGGAGCAGAAGAATGACAGAATTCAAAAAAACCCTGCATGATTAGGAAATCCTAGTTCAGTACAACCCCTGTACTGTACATCCAGTACTTGTGCCTGCTAAGTAAGCTACAATGAACAAGGAGAGGAGGGAATTGCTTCCTACCCAACTAAGGCAGTTGCTTTTCCAGGCTGTCACTGACTGAAAGCCAAATCAAGCTATTTGATATTATTGATACTATTAAGTATACAGGACTACTCTTCACAATACTAAACTATCAAAGTGTTTAGATGCTGGCTAAAGCTGAGGCTTACACACTCCTTCTGTCAAATCCAAAAATTTAAGTAATTTTACATTAATAAAAAAAATCAGCCACACTTAGCAGAGTCCACACACAGTCCCACAGCTAAACCTCAATCACTGACGTATTTTTCAGTGAAGAATCCTACTTCCCCCAAACCTTTTCATAGGGCTCTTTTAAAACACCATGTAAATACATAAACCCAAGTCCTGCTGCCAGAAAGACCGAACAATCAACACTCCTTACTTCTCAAATGAGTGCAAGTTAACTAAAAATGCTTTTATTATCAAACATATCCTAGTCACAGAAATAATGCCTCTGACATCAGTCTGCAGATTTGTTTAAAATGCATAGTTAAAAATTTAGAATCTTGATTTCTCCTTTAAGAACTGGGGTGCTGAGATCTCCAAGGTGAAGAAGACTCATTTTTGACTTCTCATTTCTTCAGATTTGAAGTGGTACTGCTCAAATAAAAATCTGATCATCTCACCTCACAGCACGGATAACAGCATGATGTTTGCTCAAAAAGCAAAATAACTTCTATGCTTACACGTGAATTCCAAAATAAGAGTTTTAAAGCAAGAAACCTCTTGGAATGGTACACACAGTAGTCTTCAGTGAGTAGGATGAAAATTTCAGCAAATTGCGCTCCAAGGGAGTCCTCCTCAATAAGGACCGGGCCAAAATGCAAGTCACACCCCAGCTCCCACCTTGAGCAGGCTGCATCTCCCCTCGTATCTTGACTTCACAGCCCACTATGCTTACAGATGTTGCCTGAAGACAGTTTATGTCAGATCCTATTGCTGTAGATCAATGTAGATCAAAATCCTACAGAAGATCGGTACCAAAATCGCCAAGAGCGAGATTCCTTCTCAGCAGTAGCTCAGGTGTGCCTGGAAATCACCAGGCCTCGATGCAAAGAGGTGAATTCAAGGGAGCAAGAGAAGCATCACGCTTCTCTGTTACCTCTGCTAGCAGATCTTGCTAGAACTGAGTAAATGACATTTGTCAGAGGCAGGATGCCCAGATGATAGATGAAGGTTACAAGAACCTCAGCTTTCCCAGAAAAGGAAAAATAAGTCAAGAAAAGAAAAAAGTACATCAGACTTGTCTCAGACTTGGGGCGGGGGGTGGTTACAGTTCTTTTAGAGGCAGTAATAAAGTTGAAAAGCTAATAGTTAAGGACAGTGAACAGTTACACTGAAACTGAGGAAAGAAGCAGACATACCTATAAGCTGCTCAAAAATTCTAGTTTTCTCTACTGTTCTCAAAGTTGCTTCAAGTTTTAAATGGCAAAAAAGAGGTCTGAAATAGCAACAGAAATACTTCGCTAGACTAAAGACAATAAAAAGCATATGCTCCTCCTTATATTAAAGAAAGCATAAGAAGCCACTAGGCTAAGAAGAGTCTTGCTTGGAAGTTTAGGGCAGCCTCAGGGGGAGGTGGGGTAGGGAGGGTTAGATATCAGAACAGACGAAATGCAGTTTTTGCTGTGCACTTATTTGCCACTAAGAATCTCGTTGTTTTCCAGTTAAACACCACACTGCTGGTGTACTCCTTGCTTCACTGACAAGAGTGAGTTCACAGCCTCAGCTAAATGCGCTACGCAAATACTGAATGAGAGAAAATTGGTTTAAGATAGCCAGAGGAGGAACCTGAAAAGAGTGACGTGTCACTTGCATGGGAAGATCTAAAAGTAAGATGGGGAACAAATGAAGCCTTCTTTGAACAAGTCATTTTAAGATGATTTTCAAAGTAACTAAAGCCCTGCATTTATATAGTGTTAAAAATTTAAGTTTCATACAGTACAATGACCTTTACAGAACACCAATACTGAAAGTTTAGGACTCCAGATGTCTATTAATTTAGTTTTTTTAATTCATAAGTGTATTTGAGAAGTTATTCAAGAAGTAATCACTAACTAAAACTCAAGTTACCTCACGTTCCATCCACAGTAGTGCACCAAGTAAAGGACTTCTCCACCTTCGATGTCAGAATCTTTAATACTAGCTTCATACATTTTTTGATTTTTCCCTCTTCCATACCGCACTTGGACTTTCATGCCTGGTGGATAGCATTCAAACTCTTCTTCCTCATTGTTATTGTTGTCTTCTTCCTCCTCCTCCTCCTCTTCCTCCTCCTCTGCTTCTTCTTCATCTTCATCTTCTTCCTTATTCGTGTCATCTCTTGAAAGGTTTAAAAAATTGTAGAGTTAATATGAGATACTTCATAAGCTTTTCAGTTCCAAACCACATATATTGATAAATATTGTGGATGCATTAGAGACTGGGAAACAGGAGGCTCCAAATATGTGAAACTGTACTACAGCTGAGTAATATCAGCAAAATAGGATATAGCAACACACACAAAATCCAGTGACTGTAAGGTGCAAAAGTGACTAAAAAAAAAAATCCATCAAAATCTGTATGAGCAGAAGTTGTTCAAACTCATCTTTATATGATTCTTGCATGCAGTCTCTTTGTTTAAATGTAACTTTCTCACATAAAATTCTTTTCAATATAGAGAAAATTTCCTAATTCCATTTTTCAACCTACAAGTTTTACAAATGTTTCTTGAAACTTGCTTCTCAAAAAAATCCTTGTTTTATTACAATAAATAAACTCTATCTCGACAGCTTGAAATTACTGCAACCACAACCAGATTTTGGACAAAAATAATCCAAACACCTTATGTGACTGTATTAGCAAATTAAATAACCTGTGCTAATTTATGACCTTGTAACTCCTTGCCAATTATGCCAAAAGTATTCTAAATTCGTCAAACTTGCATTTAATTACTATATAAATACACAAGCAGGTGTTCACTGCTTTCAGAAGTAAGCTAATTCTGAACACATCTTTAGATATTTTGGACCAATTTTCAGAAGCAGCAAGAACCCACAAATCTCGCTAGTTTCAGACAATGGTAGCTACGGGCTGCTCAGTTATCTGAAAATTATCTGCAATCAGCTTGAAGAGGCAAACTACATCACAAAAGTTAATGGGGGAAGATATCTTTTAATCTTAATTAGACTTATACAGCAGTATTATTAGCCCTCATATCACTCTAATCCCACATTCTATGCAACACAGAACAGATTTAGTTGCTGACTAAATTCACAACAACTGCAGACTGCCAATAATCCAAAAACCTGATACATGGAACAGGTATGTTTGGATGTCTGGATAAGAGAAGGTAAGTACTGCTCCAAGTCTGATTCACACCAGCATTTTAGTTAAGCTCACAAACACGGAAGTCTGTATCAATAATCTAAACCTTTCATAACATTTTCATTAGAAAATACTCAGATAAACCGAGCTACTTTCTCTCTGCAAAAGGATGCTCCTTTGCAGAAGTAAAACTGCAATATTACTATCTAATTAGCTAGCAAAAGGTAGTTCAGAACAGTATGCTAAATTTAACTGTAGTATAACCACACTGATTTAATAAAATTACTTCAGAAATGAATGCTGTCACATATATGTATATGCATAAACACACAAAATATATAAATACATATATGTATATACACATGTGTATACACAGTGAGACAAAGGCTAAAAAAATTCCTCTTTGTCTATTAAGTACACTAAGTCACAGAAGACATACCTATACAGTTTAATTCTGGAAGGCCAAGATTTTCATTTTTTATATATATATATATATATATATACACACACACACACACACGTGTGTGTGTGTGTGTGTGTGTATANTATACATACATGTATGTATATATGTATATTATATATGCATGTATTTTTATATATATATATATATACACATACACACAAACTCTTGGCATTCCAGTAGAGAGAACTATATACTTTCAGTGAACTACTTTGCTAGTGAAGTTAAAACCACCAGAGTTAAAAATACAACATGAATAAATGAGCTTTGAAAGCTCACTTATGGCAAAATTTACTTCCCAAAGAAATGAGGAAAAAAGGTGCCCAAAGACTCAGATGAGAAATTCCTGAATAGAATTCCACAGCTAACAACAAAAAGCACTAACCAGTAATTTAAATGATTTTAAGTTATACTCTCTGCTGCACTAAACAAAACTCCTAGCTAGTTTCAGTTCAACAAGTATTATCATGCAAAAGCTAAAAAAAAAAAAGGGATCAGAAGCAGAGCCACCACTGCTCTGAGAACAAGATGAGCTTGTAATTTTCCATTACTTAGTACACTTCAAAACTGCAGTGAACCAAATTTTACCTTTTTTTTTTTCCTCTCCAAGATCTAGAAGCACAATTCTAGAATGCTGTCTGCAAAGTACAGTATGCTTATGCTGGAGATTCAGGATTTTCCAGACACTGGCAATTATGGTGCCAGTGGCTCTTCAAAAGCTGAACAAATTTGGAGTCTCTATCATCTTAATCACCCTATGGCTTTCTTGGTGTTTGAAAATATCCTACAAAGACTCCATTAAAATACCAGAAATTGGTACCCTCTGGGAAGAGATGTGTGAAACCATTACTGAGAAGCTGAGTAACTTGTATGGTCAAGATGTGAACAGCAGGCTGTATATAGGTGAAGGGCACGTCAGGCAGGAAAAGCAAAATGGAAGCAGAGATGGCTGCAATTAAAAAGTGTTCTAAGGAGTGACTTGGTTAGCAATCAAACTTGAGATTTTAGGAAAACAAACAGAAGCAAAGAATGTTCATCATTTTAGAGCAGGAAAAACTCAACACACTCATATAGCTCCGGGAACAAAAAATCAACCAAGCCAAAAAAACAACAAAAAACCCCCAAACACAAAACCCAAGAACATACACCAAGGGTTGCAAGGAAGATATTGTCTTATAATGCCATAAATAGTTCAAACCTGGCAGTGCAGACAAAGGAGAAGCCATGACTGCCACAAAACAGAGGCTTCTAAGAGGAAATTGTGATTGTAGGCACCCGGTATGCACAGTCATAACTTCATTAGTCCATCTATGTATGCATGAGATCACTGGATTTTCTTCAAGGATGTTTAGTCAAAATCCCATCTTGGGGAGGGCACGGGGAAAAGGTAAAAAAACAAAAACAAAAAAACAAAACAAAAAAACAAAACCAAAAATAAAAACCAAAAAAAACAAACCTCTTGGCAGCAGACAGGAATTGTCAACTTAAAACCAGTACCAAGGTACCAAACGGTATCTACCACAAAGCTGCAACAATTTGAACAACCCAAGCAGCAGCTGATGAAACAAGGCAGCAGCAGATGTGCATACAGTGTACAGGAGACACAACAATACAAGCATAACTCTGTTCCAGAACCCAAAGTATTCCCAGAAAGCTTATCTGGACTCAAATGCATTTCAAATTACAACCACAGACTAAAAAGAATACCCTCACCCCAGCTTATATGTTTATGGGAACATAAATCTTCAGAAGCAAGAAATGAATGAATTAAAATGCAAAACTATTTGTTAATAAAGTAAAACCATTAAAATGTTTAGATCATACAAATATTGCTTATCATTAGTTCCAAAGGACAATGCAAAATCCTCAAAAGCCTAAAACCACACACACAGCAGGTCATTCTCAGTCAATATATTTAACACCAATAAGCCCATAATTAGGTGTATTAACAACCAGATGTAGTTAAAAGATGAAACACTGCTGCTTTTAAACCACTCAAGAAAATGCAGCATCATGCAAACCTCTTTCAACCCACGTCCTCTGCCACTAAACATGAGCTGTAACAAAGCCCAGGTGAAACTTATGAGACAGAGCATGATTTGGACCATTATACCTGCCTCCTAGGATCCCTATTTTGCAGCAAACCTACCCCTACTCCAATATACTTCCCCTGACACACCAAACTGGTGCACACAGCAGGTGAGATGGCATATGCAAGATTATTTTTTCAGGAGTTATTCTAAAATTTGAGGAAGCAAGATTATTTCAATTATTGGCTCGATTAAGTCATTACAGTTAATTGAACCACTAGCAGAAATAAACTTTAGTATAATTGACACTGCAAGTTTAGGAATTAGCTTCTATTTTTGTTTCCTGCTTATTTTTTTCCTTTTTCTCATCCGAGAGCATAATTTAACCTCTACTTCTCATAATACAGAGCTGAAAGATGTTTAGTCTCTCTTCATATTCTCAACCAGAGATGTATTAAGGTGACCTTAAGTTTTAAGGCAAAGAGGTCATTAAGACCTTTACTTATGCCATGACAATGGAACCTCATCTTTAATTACACAAAATAACAAGCCTCCCCAAGAATCACCAGTATTTGTCTTCCCTCTTGTCCTGGTTTTGGCTAGGACAGTTTGTTTCTCCTTGGTAGCACAATGCTCTGTTTTGGATGCACCAGAGTGGGGGGAAAGTGAGCCAGTGGTTGCATGGTACACAGTCGCCAGCTGGGTTAAACCACAGCAGCTCTGAAGCTACAAAGAAAATCTGAAAACAAAAGCCCCAGGGTCTTCTGTCCGCACACAGAAAACTGGAAAAAATGCAGTTAGGGTCCCTTGTCCCAAGAGACGGGGAAAGCACTAACTTGATCTGAATCACCCCTCATACAGCAGTACCGTACACTTCAATCATGCAAGCACGCAGCCTGTAACCAGTGTGCTCCTGTGCTGCACAGACAGGTCAGAGGACCTCATGTCATTGCTTCTCATCATTCAGTCACGTGTTTTGAAACATTCTTCAAAAAGATAATGGGTGATTCCAAAGTCTGACTGAAAAGTACAGCCCTTCCTATTTTTCCAGCACTGGTTCACATTCAGCTTGGAAGCATCCAGTATTCGATGAGTGTTTAAAGACTCTCCCACGCACGTAAGTCTCGGTGACAGCTACTGTGGTTAGTAACCTGCACAGTGATTTGACTATATGCTATGTAAAATATGGTGGCAGAACCACTTTTCCCAAATCAAAGATGTCTCCCTTCCATTCAATACACAGAGCCAGCACATTTACACTGCCACTCGACACTTTATTATTGTGTCATTTGCAGCTTATTGCTGTATCAAAAGCAACCATTACATGTATGTATGTATCAGTCTGTATTCTATATTAAAAATAAAAAAATCAATTAGATTGTTTCTGAAAACATGACTATGCAAAAACTTCTTTCCTAATACAAAGATCACTGAAATAAATAAATAGAACAGACATAACAAATACGAGCATAGAAACATATTCCTATAAATAAAACTAGTAAGTGTGGTTCTTATAAGCATTTTTTTTTTGCATACACACCAACAATCTAAGATTCCAAGCTTCTGTTTACACTACACATGCATTCAGCATGACACATTGTTCTCCCTTTTCCCAAGCTAATCAATTTCAAATAAACCTGAATCAAAGTAAAGAAAGCTGTCTCAATAAATACTTCTCAACTAATTCAGAACCTAAGAGATATGCCTTTTACATCAAATATTCTACACTCGAAAAGATTCCAACTTTCTTGCTACCATTTCAGATTCACCACCACACAGCTCTGATGTGTCATTTCAACAGATAAGGAACTGAAGAAAACATTGCCTCTACGTTGTTTTTCTCCCATACGTGAAATGGAGCTTCTGACTACTATACAAGCCCATTGTAAATTGCTTTCAGAAAATCCCTAATAGGTGTTACCAGAAAATTTAACTCTGGTACAAAAAGTTTCAGCAGCAGCATAGGCACAGGAGGTAGTCCTCTTACCCCACAGAGGCAATAAACCTTTGTAAAATCCTCCACATGAAACAATGCCCATCTTTACTTAGGTCTCAATTACTGCTTTTATTAACCTTAGTTCCCTCCTACTGCTTACAGGAAGGGAAGTGCTGTTACTGCACAAAAGATGCACATAACAGCTCAAAGATTAAGATTTTTCCCTTGCACGTGAATGAATGGCTGATAGTCTTGAACAGAATGAAACCAAAGAGTAAATGTGCAGCATTTTTGCCTTGTAATATTGTCAAAATATGACAGTACCAGCTGCTAGAAAACCACATCATAAAGACCTAAACCATCAGTATCAGACAACCAGAAGTGTTTAGGTTTCTAAAGCATTCTTTAAGGACATTTGTTCATGCATTCCTTGGAGGAAATTTAAAAATCAGACAGTTTTCAAGAACAAGAAACAAATAAATTTGAGAAGTTTCATAAGACCAAAGAAGCACTTGTGAAAATGACAGTCTGATGAGCAAGAACAAGGTAAGATCCACAGATGGCAGTCCTTCCTGGTGTTCAGCCAGCACCTCAGCCACAAGAAGGAAAATACAGGAACAAAACCTCTTGCAATGTCTATGTACTGTAACTGGGATTCTTAAAATAATTTTGCCTGGGCACCTCAAATATCCAAATACTACCCATATTTAAGTCTGATGTCAATTTTTGTGGAGAAGCAAAAATGACCCAGATTCTCAGCATTTAACCTTTCATTTCAGTATGAAGTTCTTGACAGTGGTCTGTCCCAGGTGCCTTACAGCAAAGTGTTAAAACCAAAACAAAACACAAAACCAACCAAAAGAAAATTTCTCAATAAAAACTCCAAAACCAATGAAGAAACTTGGAGTCGAATTAACTACCTGGGGGGAAAAAAAAATCTTACTAATATTGGTTACATAGCAACTAACCTACACTTCAGTTTCCAAACTGCACCTACTATGAAATTTTTAAAGACTCCATCTCTTTGGAATGTATTCAATTGTCTACATTGTTCACTGTGTAGAAAAACACCTCAGTTCTCAATTTGTTGACTTTGACTTGTGTTCAACAAGTTAAAACAGTTAATATTATTGGATGCTACAAAGGAAACAGCATACCAACTATGCAATGCTAGATTTGAAGATCATTACTCCCAGAATATGACGTTTGCAGGAACTTCTGAAGAAGGAGGATTTTAAATTTTCTTGTTTATTCATTGCCCAAGTATAAGTCGTTTTTTTAATGTTATGGAAAAGGATGGTCTGCAAAGTCAGTTTTGTAAAGGACCCTCTGGGACAGCCACATGGAAAATAACACATTACTGGCTTTTTTTAAACTTGTTTTAATGACCAGAAGTTGTACAACCTGTATCTAGCACAGCTATCTTCCACTAGCTACAGCGAAAAAAACAACGCAAAAAAAGCGAACAAGAAAAGCATATATAGAATAAAGGGCAAGGTGCCCTTTGAATCTCTACTCTGTGTTCACAGATACGCAAGCAGGCAAGAAACTGGCACGCTGGGGAAAAAAGGAAGGGAAAGTTGAGCCTTTCTTCCTGTTCATCATACTGTTAAAGTCTGTGTAGATGGGACCATACAATTCAAGTGGTAGCAATCTCAAAGGTTTGAGACGCATGGGATTACACTAAGAAACAAAACGTGTAGAAAATAAACAACCCTGGCTTCCAGTAGTATTTCCTGAGATCTGGAAGCTGGGAGTTACATGCAGTCCTCCCAAAAGAAAGTCAGCAAGAAGAAACCCAGAAGCTTTTCCATTGGCATGGTTCCTTGTGTCTACAGCCAAATAAGCTACATGAAGATGTCCGAAGTCCTACAGACACAAATGCAAACAGAAAACTCTACAAGTTTGCCTTATATAACGTTAATTTGTTAGCTATTTTGTTAGGACTGTGAAAGACTGATGGTCCATAACTTAAAAGAAGTTCCAGGAAGACATTTTAAATACACCAAATAATAAAATTTCTGTCTGAATTTCACACTGATCTCTTTTGATTACATTTCAGGTATTGGTGTGTGTAATTAGTTTTCTACCTACAAAAAGGCCTATTTTCATTTTGCATTTCAGTTCAGCAAGGAACTCCAACCACAGCATTTCCACCTTTGTTTAAGTTCTGCCACTTCTAATCCATGAAGTTGCGTATAGGGAAGTACAACATCTAATACAATGCCTCACAAAATTTCTTTAACCCTTTATGGTATAAATGCTAAAAATATTGTTTAGCATTCAGGATGACAGTGACATTTTTGAAAGCTCTTTAAAGCTCATACAAGTGCATTTTGTACTTCCTACCAATCTCAGAGGGTAGAAGGGAAAAGTAATCAAGCTAACAGTGCTACTACAGTACTGCTGCTTATAAATACTTACAATTAACTGCTATAAGTGTTCCATTTTTGTAATTTAAACTATTCCTTGAAACATAGCATACTTCTCAGCAATGACCACATCACCACCTACACCTCTTTTTACAGCTATGCTTTCTATTCTAAGCAATTCATTACAATCTTCTGTGAGTCATAATAGCAAAATAGTACTCAGAAGAGTTTTCCACTGGGATGAGTAAGGAGGAGCAGAGGGAAAATAATTTACTCAAGTACTATCAGGTGAATTGGGAAAACTTAAAAGGAAATAAGTATTTTCTACAGATTTTTGTGGTTTTCATAAATAAAAAACTACAAACACTCATAACATTTTTGGTGTCGTAAATAATGGAAATTGACATAACTCGGGATTAAAAACATCCAAACCTAAAAAAATAAAGGATTACTGAAAAGCAAATGCAGCTTCTAACTTTTCATGTACCATTTACTACAGCAGCATGGTAAGCATTAAGCCACCATACTATTCAAGCATATAAATAAATATAAAATAACATCACAAACGTACACACATGCAAATACACAATTTAGGGAACTTTAAAAACTGCAATAATATAAGCATTGTAAAGTTTTCCATCTATTTAGTTCTATATTTTGAAATCAGCATTGTAAAATCAATCTTTAATAATTCTGAAAATCTTGCAAACCTGTTACAGTACAACTCATCTAGTTCACCTTAAAAATAGCAAATGCAACGAAGTCCAGTAATTAGTCTTTTAAAAAAGAAAAGTTTACATAGGATACAGACGAAATCACATCCATAGAGAAAAGGCTCTTTAACTGAGTTCAGGTAAACTTGATTTTTCTGTATTCTGCATTTCTGAGTTACAGAAATCGCCAACAAAATCTCACTGAAAATATTCAGGAAGACAAAAACATTCTGCAAAAGGATCATTCCAGAAAAAAACAAAATCCTTAATAAAATTTAAAAAAAATTACTACTAACAATGAATCAGAAACCAATAAACTAAACTATGACATTCTGGCCAGAACTTTTAACGGGCATAAAAGCATTAAGAGGTAATGATATTTAGACAAAAGATCAAGACAGCTGATCTACTAAACAACAAAATTGCTGGAATGAACAAGAGAATTACTGGTCAGGCAACAGATGGTATTAACTACAAAAAAAACCCAACAAAACCCAACATATCCCTGATATGCAGATTGATGTGAAAGTATAAGGAGGTGTCATTATCTGCTTTCCCTCTTGTAACAGCTTCTCCCTTAAGCATCTGTTACTGGGTTTCATTGAAGAGAAATACTGTATGAAAAGTGATCTTCTATCTGACCTCTAAGGGCAATTTTTGTCTTCTTAACACTAGAAATCATACTGGATGAGGGTTTTAATTGTAAGAATACAAATTGTTAACACACTGGGGATTCCTGAGGACTACATTCTGGTTGTATACTTTTGAGTGGCTGCTGAAAAACACTAGTGAGATTTTCCTGCACTGAAACAGGAAAACCTGCCCATTCCATAAACCAAATGATTAGCACATACTCATTGATTAGATGGCCCTGACCATCCCTGTTATTTCAATCTCCTAAGGTCTGCACAAGAGACTCCTGCCAGTACCAGGCCTATACAACAGCAAGGCTGTTAACTGAGCAATGCAAGGTACTTCCATCTTTTCCCATGTTACACACCGCTGTCCAAAAGCAAAAGCTGCAAACCACAAGTTTGCCATATACTTGTACCAAAATTAAGTATAAAAATACTGCTGGAAATGACTGCAATATTTTTCTATTAAATCAAATAGTCACCTATGCTATGTATATTCTGTTCTCACTCAGCTTACATTTAGGCCTGCAATCTGTAAAACTTAAGCTGCATTTTCTTTTAAAAATAGATCAATGAACTTCAATGGCCTAACCATGACAAAGTTATAAACACACTAGTCTCTGGAAGATATGAGTCTAATCAACAACAGCATGTCTGATTTGAAGTTCAAATTACAAGAGGAAAATTTTAAAAACACCTATGTCTCATCTGATTAGAAACAGCATAACTTACCCTGATTTTTCTTTTTCTTCTGCATCTGCATTTACTGTAGGATTATCCATTTCTTTGATCTTCTCTTCCTCTTTATCTTCCAATTTGGTTTCATCTTCAGTTTTGATTACACTTAAATCCTTTTCTTGATCAGGTTGAGTAAACACAGAATCTGGCAAATTTTTTTTGTTTCCCTAGGATAACAAAACCTTTAGTTAACTCACAAGGTGAAAACCAAGGATTTAAGAAAAGGCAGACAAAACACACTGAAGTTTTAAGAGCAAAACAATGCTACAGTGTGTCCTAAAATTACAGCACCTCTGCTGTTTTTCCTTTTGAAATCTTAAGCTAAACCTAACAGAGTTTAAAGCTGCAGCCAGTGTCCTAGCTTGTTTTATCACAACGATACAGGGATGCAACTCTTACACCTAGACTGCAAAGCAATCTCCAAGACGGACACTTCACAAAGCATGTTTCCACTTGGGATGCAGAAAAACCAGTACTGGCCCATCTGGCATTCCTCCCAGAGAATACCAGCAGACAGACCAGGGCTGGTTGCCACTTATATGAAGTAGTATTACAGGTGTGTTGCACACTGACTTGAGGAGCCACACTGCTTCCCCAGCAAACTGCGAGGCCTGTACAGTGCAGCACATCAGTTTACTGCCCTGAACGTCCTTTGCTAAAGCCACTGAGTTAACACCGGATTTTGAAAAGCTATAAAAATTTGTCTGTCTGGACCACTAAACTACATTAGACCATGTGTACATAATATGGCCCAGGTCTTTGTACAGCTGTGCTGGTTTCACTGGAACACAGAAGTAACAGCAGTATTTATGAGGGCTTACAAGCATAGCCAAACGCACAACGAAAACATCAGCAATGGAGTTAGCTGTAAGCATGCATTACCCAGATAAGGATAAAGCTGGACACTAATCAGTCTCCATTTCACCCAGGAGGCCCTCAAACAAGTGGAATGTTGGAGCTGCTTTCCAACAAGTCAGACATTTTAATGTCATGACCCCCAAAAACAGGCGCCTAGGGTAAATATAGCTCAAATGTCTTGTTCTGAATTAGGTTTACAGCAAGTTTTTGTCTTATTTTAAATCCATCATAGAGATTCCAATCTTTATATTAATTCATGGTTATTAACACATCAACTGATTTTATAAGCAAGATAAAAGATGAACTTTAAAATATATTACCAGAACAGAGGGCTTATCATTTTCTTTACTTTCATTATCATTCTCAGCTGACTTTTTTTCTTCTTGTTGTACTACTGCTACTTCCTCCTGCTTGCGCTCATCCTTGTCCACTTTTATCTCTTTTGCATCCTGCTCTGGTTCTTCACGCATCTTCAATTCTTTTTCTTTTTCACAGTCTTTACAAGGCTTGTTCATCACTTTCTCTGGCAATGCCATTTGAAATTCAATGTTAGCTGATGTACAATACTCTTCAAAACCATAGAGATATCTAAAAAAAAAAATTAATTGTTTGTGGTAAGCAAGTTTGACTCAAGAAGGAAAATCCTGCCTAGAGACCCTAAACATGGGCAGTAGGTTTAAAGCCTAAAAAACTGTATTATAACCAGAGTTATGGATTTTATATATATTACCCCTAGCACAGGATCACTTCAGTTCATTGTAGTTCTAGCATAAACTTCACGGCTTTATTACTTACTTTCTGTATGCACATTTAACATTATATCCTGCAGCTGAATTTAATACAGGGATTCCAAGATCTTGATAAACTTGCTTCCACACTGCTCCGCTTTCAATCTGTTAAAGACAATGAAGTCATTGTTTTTGAATTAACTCACTGACAAAAAAAACTAAATTCACAAAGTTTACAGTTTCAGAAAATAAGTGTTAGTAATTTCCTCTGATCTATAAAATTACTATTTATCACATACACAGTATTTCACTGTAATGCAAACTATAGTCTAATGTAATTACTTTAAGCTATTTAGCATTTCTGCAATGCAACAAGCCACAGCAGGCTTTCCTCTCCAGGTGGCAATAAAACAGAGGAAAGAAAATATAACTACCAGAAAAATCAGTACATCATTTTTATTTTTATTTTATATTTAAAGTAATTCTTAACTATCAGAACTAGAATTCTAATTAAATTGGAAAGAAAAAAATAATTCAAAGCATTAACAATACTCAGCCCTGGTAGTACTGCACCAGACATAGTGCCTACCAGTCTTTCATTACATCCTTAACATGCCCTTTGGTGACAAAGTTCCGTGATGTGCCCATTTCTAACCATCTGTGAAGGTAAAGCAGATGTACTGCAATACCAGAGTACCACATCCCGTCTTGTAAATCAGAAAGGTGTCGCTGCACAAAAAGACCTCCTCAGCTGACAGGCTACATTCATGCGAAGCAGTTAAAAGCACAAACAGAATCTGCTTGGCCATGAATTCCATATGCTTCAATTACTCCTCCCAAGACCAGTCTCACTAATCCCAGTCAGTAAATTCTTCTTTATACTGCCCAGAATAAATAGAAATTAAGGGTCTCACATCAAACCTTAAACTGAATTGGTTGTCTTTGAGATTTTACTGAGCAGTGACTCCTTCCACTTGGAGGTAATGACTTTATCAGACAAATGTTTCTTGAAATATTACAAAAACACACACGCTGGCTGATTTTATGAAGCGATAATTAAAAATGCTGAGTAGATGCATAATTTATTTAGCATCTGACTAGTTTCGGTTCATGTTGAAGCATGGTTTTTAGAACTACAAAGGTGTCTTATGCAGCCATAGTAGAAAACTTCTATACATCTAAAGGTCTTGTGTTCTTTATCACTATTTCACAGAGTAATAAATTACTTCACAATAATAAACAGCATCCTCAGGTTTTATGGCTCTGGAGTACTCATCACACTAATACTTACGTTATCAAATCCTCCAAGCTTGTGTACAAGTCTGAATAATTTGAAGAGATTCAAATTTCTGTATCCTAATACAGGTCGTTTGTTAATAGGAGTCCCTGGGTAACAAACACAGTTGTTAGGGTGTTTTGAAATTTTTTTTTTTTCAGAATAACATGAAATTCACATCATATCCTATTATTAAATACAGTATTGTAAACTCCACCTCTTGCATCTGGTACTTTCTTTTCATGAAACTAAAACTCAAGAGTCTTACTTACTGAACTAGAGGGAAAATGGGATACATTATTTAATGCATATATATACATTCTTCCTTACATTACTGAACATGCAGAAATGATGCAAATTTTCTTGCTAACTATATCATACATATTTTTATTTCACCCACTGAAACAATCACATCTAAAAATACAATAGTCCTTTCACTGCAATCAAAAAAACCAACCCAACCCTCACCAGGAGCAATCCCACAGTGTTTCAAGAGCTGAAACTTCCTATGCTACTGTACTAGCAGTAGCTATCACACTGTCATCTCTCATGAACAGATTAACTCATTTCATATGGTATTAATAAAGATACTAATTTAACCAGTTAGAATAGTAATTTAAATACAGATACCATCACTCCTGCCTCTACAGACACTGCACTTTTCTTGCAGTGTATAAAAACCTGGTAAAGATTTAACATAATGAATGGTACCAGCTTTTAAAAACATCTTAATCTACACATAATGTTCATGCACTTAAGTGATCAGGATTCACACAAGAAAATTAGGACAAAGTAAATGCATTCTTCCATGACCTAAAAAGGGTGCGTGTTGGCATTTTAAAGTTATTAAACTGAGAATATAAATTAATATGACTGAGAAAATCAAATGTTTGTACTATTAAGTACACTATAGCAAATATAGTACGATATATGCAAAACACAATAGGATAGATATTTAGATATATCCATTGTTCTGAAAGCACAAATACGAGACTGCATTTTAGGAGATGAGTCAAGTGACAGACTCGTCCTCCAAAACGCAGGGAAGTCAAAAGGCATGAGTACGGTTCCCCTGTTTCCAAAACTGTACTGCAGAGCACTACTAGTTTACAGACTCAATTTTTCAAAGTACTGCTGCTTAAAATGCCTACCTCTGTCTTCCATGAACTTGTACAATTGTTGAAGAAAGTTCTCTCGTTCTTCAGGAAACGGCTCTATTTCCTCCTGTTTGAAGCAATGAGCATGCAAGAAAATTGTCACCATTTTGAGTTACAGTCCTTCGTTAAGAAACATAAGGCAATGATAATTTAGGTTTAAATGTTTAAGTTTGTTTTACTGTAGCCAGCAACAGGATACTGTACAGAGAGATACATGCTCTCAGTGCTATGTCACATGAAACCAAGTTTAATAAACTACAGTGCTTCAAAATATATAAAATATTGACTATAAACATACATTGAAATTGGAGTTTTGATTGATCATTTAAGTATCATAAGTGATACCATAAATCAAGATGTGTTCTCAATTTCGTCCACTTATGCAGAAAGTCTGGGAGACAGCGCTATTAATGGTCAAGAGATTATATCAGAAATCTCAGCTCTATTTCTACTGCAGTTAAGTGACTCCTTGGTTCCTGGATAGACTACGTCACTTTCAGAGATGAAGTCAAAGACCAAATGGTGCTTGCACTTTCTTAGGAGTTCTAATCCACTGCACTGGCAAACCGCAGCCAATGGCACTGCATGCGAACTGCCATGGGGCACCAGCTGAGCGCGTGCTGAGCAGGATCAATCCCAGAACTGAAATAACAATGGATATTTTGGAAGTTCAGTTCATTGCACTAATAAACCTTTGTATTAGATTTACTTAGATTAATAAACAGTGGAGTTTCATAACAAAGCACTATGGCTTACTTTGTAACACCTCGTAATTTCTTTTGGAAACGGGGCTTGCCACAACTAGTAGCAATAAGATATTAATATATCAAATTCTGAAGACATTCTGATGACTGAGCTACTGCAAAACAATACACCAGATATGAGTTGATTAATTTTTAATACTACCTGTACAGTTTCCAAAAATAACTAGTTATTCAGTAATCTAAACTAAATTATTTTTCTTTAGTGTATTTTCATTGCATGTTTACTTCCATTCTTCAACAGTCTCCTTGTACTAAATATTAAAGCTTCACCTACCCTGAAGCAAGGGGACAAAACATACTGTCTTTAAAGTTATAGCAAGACAGTTGAGAGAACAACAGAAACAGAGTATCATTACTAAACAGAGCTGGGAAAAACAAACATACATAAACAAAAACAAACCCCAAATCCTCCAACATCTACTGAATCTATTAAATAAAGAGATGGACAGCTGAAAATAAGGTCAGGAAAGGCTGTAACTATTATCAGGGAGTAGGGTTTTTTCTTATTCTCTACTTCCTCTTACCCATAAAATGCATTTGGATGGCATCAGAGAAAACAGGCAAAAAAATTAAGAACCAGTATTCACAACACGCTGGAACAGTTGCCCTTCGGGTATCATTATCAATAGAAATGCAATGAACATACTCCCATCTTGCAAAGGCAATGCAAGAGGAAAGTTTCTGCGAGGGGCATTATGTGATGGGCATTTCACAGCCGGTGTACCAGCAGAGCTCAGAGCAGGCTGCTTTGATGGGCAAGGACAGGCTGGGTAGAGAACTGCAACCAGTATACTAGAGATCCTTTCCACAGGGCAGGGGCACCAGAAATTGGCACGTCTAGCCAAACTCTCACTGACAGGTGCAAGGTGATGCTGCAGCCCTGTGTGAAGTACAGATAACAGCCTAGTTAAGAACGTGTATATTCCATAGGCCATGGAGAACAAATTACTTGGGTAGAATAAAGCTCCAAAACTGCGTAAATTGTTTTTAAAAATTTTAATCTCCCACAGCAGATGCTTGGAAAGGACTTTTACCAGCATCTGCTGGATCATGGAAAAGGGATCATGAGCAGCTACTTGGGTTTCTCATGTTCCTCACCAGCAAAAAAAAAACTTGCCATAAGACATTAGTCCCACAGAGCATTCAGGGGAGGCATAAGGGGTGTCACTGAACAAAACCTTCAGAAAACCCAACAAAGTTTTGAAGAAGGAATGTATGCTTTTTAAATACAAGGGGAAATAAGGTAAAGGTGATGAAGAGGTTGAATAAAACACTCCTTTCCAACTATACAGTCCAATGCCTGAAGGGTACTCCTATGTCTCTAACGTGGTAATTCACAGAGGTGCCAGAATGGCAAGTGAATGAATACTCCTTATTACTTTCTCCTACAGAGAACAAAGTAACTTTCTAAGAAAGTGTGCTAACATGGAAAGTTTAGGACCCTGCATGCCTCTGAAAAGCATTTACACTTTCTCAGAATCTCTACAGAGTCAGTATGTATTATACTATACTAATAGTATCTGTTAATATATCTTCAAACACATACAGAATCTCTTAATCCAGTTAGACAACAAGGTTTCCTAGATAATGGTTTGAAGCAGGCATGTCACACTGTCATATTTGCTTATTTTCAAGTTAGATAACCAGAATGTTTGCTGGTCACTCTGCAGTCTCTAATGTATCTGTTTATGCTACAAGTTAAAATAAATCAGCTTCTATGTAGGATAACGAAATCCAGGAAAATAATGTCTTTTGCAACACAAATTCACACAGTATTATAGCTCAGCACTGGAAGAGAGGGTCTTCGACAACTCGTTTACCTACCGTCAGATGTTGGAAAGTAAAGGAAGGCCATTTTCCAGTGTCTTCCATTAGGAAAAAAAAAAAAAAAGGCAACTACTCTTCTTAGAAGATAAGTGCAGAGGATTTGCATGTCAACTTCTATCTATATAGGATGGAAGCATGTATACATATATGAGATACAGAAGAGCATCTATGTATCTACAGAATTGGGTGTGAATATGTACATAGGATAAAAGTATATATTTTGAAAGCCTGTGGTGACATCTTTAGGGTTTTTTGTTTTCTTCTGATTTACGTGTAGTAGGACCACATGGATGGTCTGAGGGCCACCAGCGAGAACTTTTCATGTCCTGGGAATCAGTAGAACAACCTGCAGGTGGATGCTGCTTCATAACCAGGAGGTTATAAGCACAAAATAACAAAAACAAAGAGAAGAAGCTGCAGAAACTACTCAAATATGGGTGAAGACACACATGCCACTGACCACCAAGGACAGAGAACTAAAAAAAAAGAGAAGTGGGGGGGAAAAAAAAAGAAAGAAAAAAGAAAAAAAATTTGCCTCTGTTTTAGAAACTTCCTAGTTCAACAAGTGACTGAAATCACTTTACTGGAAAAGACATTATCACAAGAGATGATACAGTAAATTCCAAAATACTGGTCTGAGATGAAAACTTTATGTCTAGCACATGGAAAGATTAGCTCAAACAATGTCACATGCAACTAAGAGGAGGAAGAGACAAGGTGTCCAAAGGGCACAAGGTCAAATGTTTACAAATGCTGTAGCTAAAGGCTCTGTATTTTTCACCTAAAAGTAGTGCAGGAATGATCAGTACATAAAGAGCATGTGTCATTCTGCATAGACACAAACCTATCTACGTGCCTCATGTTCATGTCTGGACATGAACCTGCTGAGAAAGTTCAGAAATTGTATCAAGTCCAAGGAACTATTACTTGCTTCTCAAAATACTAAGCAGAGCACAGCGTCTTGCAAATTTTTGATCAGAGCTGGATAATCTCCTGAGAGCTTAATAAGGAGACAGAAAGAAATTACAAGCATGGTGGTAAAGCAGTGGCAAAGTCATAACTTCACACTTTTGCAGTCTCTCAACGCATTTTAAAGAAATGAATGACTGAAAGATTAAACACTATCTTCTAGTATGCCAGAGCCACAATACCCAGGGAGGAAGGACTGAAAGAAGGACCCTAATAACCATTTAAGACCCAAACCAGTTCAGTTTCTTCTTTACAATTCCCCTACTAATAGGAAATTAAGTCTGCTGGCACTTGCTTAAAAATTAAGAGAACAAATCTCAAACCCTGCTGAGAGAAAAAGTGATTATGGGTAGATACAGATTTAGAGTACCACAAGAAGGTACTGAGAAGTAAAAGGTTCAAAAGTCTCTCTTTTAGCCTCCCAGCCAGCTGTGAAATACAGTTCTTTCCACTAATTTTCTTCTTTCCTCATCTTCATTTTTTTTCTGGACAGGAGGCCGGGAGTAAAGAAGAGATGATTAGAAAACCAAGCATGAGGTGGGGACTCCATACTTGCAGAACAAAAAAGAGAAGAAAGGTGGAAGTGGAGTGCATGGGCTAATGCCTTCATTTAAAGTTCTTTTGCTTCTTTACACAGGGTAGCCAGAGAGACAGCTTGTAGTGAAGCAATCCTTCAGCAGATCAGGAAAAGAGAGAGTTACTCAATAATGCCTATGTCAACAGTGTTGCCTATGTTAACATGTTAAATGTCCCCTAATCTTCAAAAGGCCTACCTAAATATATACGCCCTTGCTAATTTTTATCCGCTGTGTACCTATGCCCTTTACTAACTTCACTTGCCTCTTCCTCACTGCTGTTATCCTCTTTTTCTTTTTCATCCTCTTCCTCTTCTTCAGCTTCACTGCTGGAGCTGTCTTCTTTCAACTCTGTTTTCCAGTTATTAGGAACGGTTCTGTTTTTACGGAATTCAAGTGCTTGGTCAAAAGCTGTAAAAGAACCAGCCTCTATTAGCACTGCAGGAAGTATCAGTTAGCAAAAATACTTCAATTAAAAAAACAGTAATCAGGGGTGATGGGGAAGAGGAGAAGAAGGAAAGACTGCTAACTAACAATTCCACCCCAAATTCAAAGAACCTCAACAACCACTCCATGTTGTCTGTCCTTATTTCTCTTATCCAGTCAAACTGCCCCAGAGTTCTCTGCATATCAAGGCACTCGGAGCTACTACTAGTATTTTTATTATGTAAGTGTCTACAGACACAATCAAGGATCTTCTGCATAGGGCATATATGAAAATTTAATTGAGAAAAGCCCTATCCAACAGGTTTACACAGCAGTTTATATATATCAAAAAGGGAGGGCAAGGAAGAAGAAACAATCATGAGCTAATTCTAAGAGTTTCATCACACAAGCTTAAACTTTCAAATGCACCCACAATTCCAGATTTTCAAAGTTCGTACAGGCAACTTACTTACAACTATCAGGGGCATTATTGTGAGAGTAATTCTATAAAGTTCTAAAGCAAAACAAAAAATATTAAAATAAAGCATAGAACCAACGTGTCCATCCTTTGTTTGGCATGTCTACACTTAAAGTCAGTGCAGAGCAGGTAGGGTGTAGTTTTTGGGGGTTTTATTTAGTTAGGTTTTATTTGTTTAAAAAAAAGTTCCTCTAACTTTTTGTGTTTTCCTTCAATATATAATTCTATAAGAAAAGATCCTATATTTTAGCTTCTTTAGGACATGAATCAATCTGCCATAGATTTAGTCCAATTCATGTAACTAAGCAAATACATACAAGCATTTCTCACAGAAAGTTATTTTTACCTTGTTTTAACAAAGCGTCAGGCTTTGGTGAAGTTTCACTGATTTCCCGGACATCTTTTCTTGGCACAGAAACACTGGATGATTTAGAAAGCATTAAAAAAAAAAATTAAAATATTTTAAAGGTAAACTAACTGTACAATACAAAGCTACCACTAAGATTATAACACACTTACTAAACATATATAAGAAGCATTTGAAATGTATCTTGACCATTCTATAGTGTTAGTCTGGTACAGTATTAGTCAGTGGATTAAAACCAAAACTTTTACATTAAATTGATTAGATTATATGCATTCACTGCATACTAAAGAAAGCATGCTACTTCCACAAACAAGTAATTTCTGGAATCTCCCATATATGTAATACTTTGAACCCTTACATTAATTTAGAACTCTACCCCGCTTAAAACATATATGAGTATTAGTGTAAATTGTCAATATGAAATTAAAGACTTCCAAATTGAAAGAACAAAGCACTTTCTGATTTCTACTGTGTCTATAACCAAGGAGGCTAATCTGAATTGCACCTCTGGAGGACTGGGGAGTGGGTATGTGTTTGTGTGCACACATCTTATGTGTGTTCCTTCACTGATGTGCACTGATGCCTGAAAAACTATCAAAGGGTAAAGCAATAGCCTACACCTACGAAGTAACTAAACCACAACAAAACTGTTTTGCAGAAAGGATACTGAAATATTAAACATTCTGTTACACTGAACCAAGCACAATGAATAGCTGCAACTTTTAAAATGAAAACTAAGACCTAGAAAAAGAATTCTATTGTTGTGAGTTTAAGAACACAAAGTTATTTTGTTGCAAATACCAGACAGTCTGGTTTTCTGCGTTTCACTATCCTTTTTCATACTTTGAGTAGCATTACAGCTCTTTGCAAGGAGCATGTTAAGATGCAGTTGCAGTCTAGACTGAGATAAGCATATGCCTTACTACCTTCAACCAAGAAAGAGGATTTCTGTGTGTGCATGTGGTGTACGTGCGGGCATGCACACATCCCCACCGACCCTTCTGTAGCTGGATAAGCTTACAGTCACATCCCTGGAAAGCAGTGCTCTATTCCAACCACAGCAGGAAAGAGTTTCAGGCCATTCTTGAAGTCATGCAATACTGCTGTGTTTGCCACAATTTTAACAACGAAATTGTAACTAAGATAGATAGATTTATGCATCCCATTATTAACAATGACAAAGTTCAAGACTAATTTCATCGCCATGTAGGCTGTTAACAGTTTTTTAAACATTAGAAAAACCTTGGCAGGAACTTACTGAGCTTACTCATGTTATTAATACTTTACCCAACACATCTCATACTACATTTCACTCGAGGTATAAATTTTGTTCAATTACCAAACTCTACATTCCTACTCACAATTTGCCATCCTTGAACGAGCGAACAAGAATATTGTCTTTTTTCACCGCAATATCATCACTACAATCTGGACAAACCACCTGCAAAGATATTACAATTGCAAAGTTTAGAGAGAAAAAGCCAAAACAACAGAGTAATAGTAAATACCAGTGCTTCTCTAAAAGCTTTTGTGCTCATTTCTCGTTGGCAACCCTGAGATGAGAGCAACTGAGATCCCTCAAAACACAGGAGTGATGACCTCCTGAAATTACTGAATGCATGAGATCATACTCGCTCCTAGAGGGAAACTGACGGCTGCTGCCAGAAACATAAGTAAGAACAGCATTCTGACAAAAGGTAAGTGTCTGTCATGCCTCTACAGCTTATTGTACTCCTCATCCAAAAAGGACAGAAATTTCACCAAGTGCTGCCACCAGAGTTAGAGACTACTTCTGAAAACTTCTGGAAATGGCAAGATGTAATCACACACAATGTCAAAACCAAAAGCTAATAGGATTTATGAAATGCAATTTTATGAGGGAAGACTTGTAAGTAATCTGCCTAGGAGAGAAGAGCACCTCAAGTACAAGTATTGTGATAGGTTCTTTAACTCAAGAAGTAGACTAATCAAGTCTAGCACTGAGACAACATATTAATTATTTGTTGCAATTTTAAAAGCTATTTAAGTTTTGTTAAACCAGTATGAAAGTCACTAATCAAAAAGCTTCAGGAATTTTAAATATATATATATATATATATAAATATAATTGCCAGAGATATAAAACAGGAAAGTAACCCCTCTCCATTACTCATCTGATGTCTCATAATTTGTATAGTTCCCTGAAAGTTAGGAAAATTCTGGCTGCTACAAAACCTCAAGGAGCAACAAATGACTGTAGCCTCAAGTCAGCCCAGGTAAACACCTCTTCTGTCTTATACAAACTGTTGCCTTTCAGTCCTAATTTTCCACCAAATACAAAGATACTAAATGGCAAAAGTTGGGCTTTTTCCCCCTTCTTACATAGGTCACTAGCTACGCAGCATTTTAGGAGCTGAAGTCAAAAGCTCCAAGTGATTTGGAAATAGATTTACATATCACAAAGCATACATAATAAAATGTAACAGACCAAGTTTCAAAATTCAACGCATTCTACAGTCTACAAAAAAATTACTTTAGAAAACTATAACATTCTAACTGAAATTAAGCTTGAGATATAGTTTGCAATGTCACGGTAAAAAACAATGATTATCATCGTCTATTTTAAACTGACAAGTGCAAACTCCTAGCTCTTTTAAAGATGGAGAAAGGCTCCCCAAGCTTTAGCTACTGGTTTTCTAGAAGCATCAAGATCTTAGCAGTCAGAAATCCATTCAGAGGTTGGAAAACAGCTTACCATAACCTCATCTAGTGCCTTTACATCAAGCAACATCACCTCAATTTTGCCTGAATCAAGTTTTCTCAATTTCCTTGCAAAACAAACTCCACTGGAGTCACAGGAGGATGAAAGAGACGATCCTATGTAAACTCAATTTTCTGAAAATGCTGCAGGCAGATTTCCTCACTGTACCTTTCAAAAGCCTTTAAGTACACATTAAAACTAAGCAATGCTATAAGGCTTACTAAATCACACTCTTTGACATAAGGAGCAACTGTCAGACCCTTTTACAATTCTAGTTAGTCACTGTACTCACCCCCTCCCCACAGAACTAATAAAAACGAGCAAACAAACAAACAAAAACCCCACCAACCCAAACATGCATGACGGATTAAAACAATGTAGTCAATCACTGAGTCCTCAGAATAATTTCTACCAAATTTAGACTTCTACAGTTTTAAATTTTTAAGTGGTTATCTACCCAGTTATAGGCCTGATATCCGACGTACTTGGTTTCCACTACTAATCTTAATTGTTACTTGCTGTAAAGGTTTAGACTAATCCCTAAACTTGTTTTCATATAATAAACTTGCACAACGTCCTCTGTGCTTATACACAAAGTATCTGTACAGAGTATCATTAATAAGAAATAATGCTGAGATACACATTCGTCAGCACATTAAACCTGAATTTTCATTGCATTATTCATGTAATTACCATAATACAAAGTTAATGCAAAATTTATCAGTAATAAGAAAAGATTACTTTGTTGATACAGTAAAGGTAACCTGCATACAAGGTAAAAAAACCAAGACACATAGATACTGGAGAGGGGATTATAACAAAGAAAACCAAGCCAAACCAAAAAAGGCAGCTATTTGAGGCATAAATCTATCCTTTGGCACAGCTTTTCTGGTTAAATGCAATAGATGTTTGTTTGCAGAGCTATAAACCTGATTACTAAAGTAAGAGTTAATCTAGGATAAGCTATTTCAGAGTTAACAAGCTTCACCCTCAGACTTTATCCCCCTACTGCTTTTCATTTGTTGCAGGAAGCTTTCCATGAAGAATGAGCCATTCCAATCTTCAAAAGAAAGCCAAAGAAATAATTGTGTGTATTTAGTGTATCTTTGGAACAGAAGCAGCAATTCAGCTACTCTTTAAGGTCTGACCCACGGCTCTCCTGAGCAGCACTACACAAGTCACAAGCAAGCCCAACCCCTCTCAGACAGCATGCCACGGAAACTGGTATCTGTCATGGGCATGACCAGAAAGGCAAACCCCACAGTGTGACATAAACTGCTCAAGCCAGTTTCACTGACCACTTCTCTGAGTGAACTGTGAGGCAGGTCATACTGCATCACCTTGAGGACAGCTTTCAGCAAAGAAACATCTTAATTTTTCTTGTTTATCACTGAAAACTTCTCTTAAAGCTATCTGCTGTAAACATGGTATCTCCTTGCTGTGCATTCCGCTCTCTCCCTTGTAAAAGAGACTTCAGTGACTCCCCTTCCACAAACTTCCCCAAAAGAATTCCTACTGCAGAGCTGCTGGACTGTATTACAAGACACAGTAGGTGACAAGCAGAAAGCTGCAACGGAGAGCCATTGCACACACTAAGAGCAGTTAAATGTAACCGTATGGCATCTTTTCAAGAGCACAGCACAAGTCTCCCTGAAATTAGATAAACATGATAAGCTTTCATTGCCAGGCAGAAATCAATTGAATATTTACAATTAAAATAAAAATTAAAAAGCACAGTACTAGAAGGTACCACATATAGAAATACATTAATTTCCAAATATATCAATCAGTGAGTCTACATGCAATCACTAGACTAGCTGTGATTTTTTTTTAGAAGTTTATTTCTTAAAGAGTGTCTTTAAACCAGAATAAAGGAAGAGAAAAAATACTGGTACCAAAAGGCTACAATGTAATTTTAAAGTAAATTTATTGCCAATTTTCCACTACCTACCACAGTGACCAAGAAAAAACCTTTGATTTTATTATCAAATGTGTTTATATTAAATGTTGAAAAATCATGTCTACGTAACCACTAAACTTTCCCTGTCTTTGTACTTTATATTTCCTTCCTTGATAAAACTCAGTAATTCAGAAAATTGGCATGCAATAGCCTAGGAAAAATGCCCCAAAATTTTAGTCCAATAGTACTGAACACACTGCTGAGCTAGAATTAGGTCAACAAGCTCTGGCTGTTTGGACAAACTAAGGCTATGTTAGCAATCCCCTTTTTTAAACAAACATATCTAGATATATATCCTTTGACTATGATGGTATAGTCCAGTTTGAAAAAACACACTAAGTTCTAAAAGAAAAAACCACCAGAATGAAAAAAATCCTTATTTTTCTTTGGTGAATAGGAAATTATAAAAGCTGTACAAAATTGTAATAAAGATGAAACTCTTACCAGGGCTGGAAACCAGAGAGCTTTCTTTTTATCCACACTGAAGCAGTCCACACACACAACTTTTCCTAATAACTCATCACTTTGTTTCCTATCATCTTCATCTTCATCGCTGGAAGAGGATGAAGATTCTTCTTCAGGACTAAACAACAGAAAGAGACTTAAAACTCAACTATTCGAAACTTGCTTAATATAATTACAGGAGATCCAAAGCTAATTGTCAAAGAGGCATAAACAACAGTGACTTGAATTGCCTGTTAGGTGTTCTGGCATAAAAATGAGTAAAGTATTAATAAATATATTATAGTAAATAATTCAAACATTACAAACTCAGAAATGCACATTTACTAGTGATACATGCAAAACCCCAAAAAAACACCACCACATATCCATATGGAGGAAAAGAAATGCACTGTCAGTGTATTCAAAGTGAAACCATTCTGCTCTACAGAAACACTGCTCAAAAATATTGTTGCAGTTGTAGTTTTGGACCGATGTTAAGCTAAACTGTTTTGGTTTCTCTTCTTAATCTCTCTATGCTTTTACTTTAGCGATCACACGGAACAGAAAGCTACTTTGAGAAAGGACAAATCTCTGAAGAAGAAACATCAGATACAAAGATGAATAGCAAAGAGAAAGTCTATTTATCCTTAAACAGTTCTTTAAAGATGTGCAGTGAAGCATTTCTATGACTGTTTCAATTTCACATTGAATGAAGTTGGAATGTAAGTAAATGGGCCAAGGTGCAAATGTATTTTCATTTTAAAAGGTTCTGGCTCATTGTTTTCACTGTTCAAGTACAAAGCTGCACCTGGTTTTAACCATATGACAAGTCTAAATGTACAAAACTACTCCAACTAAAATTACTTGCAACTGATTAACAAAAACAAAACAAAACAAAAATCCTCACTCCTGACACTCTCTATATATCTTTTTTAATAGTCACTTCAAAGGTTAATCCTCAGAAAATATACAGCATCTTCAATGAGCATGACCACCATTATTTTAGAAGTTATCTTCCATTTGTCACATAACTGCTTTTGAATACAAAATTGAGTACTAATAAAAGACTCAGTTACCGTCTGTGTGACAGAAGGCAACTGATGTACAGTCTAAGGAGAATTTCCTTCTTCCCATCTAAATTTTAAGTTATTTCCAGTGATGATAACTGTTTTGGTTTAACATTGTTTTGGTTTATATTCTTCCCTTAACATTCTTTTTTTTAAAGTAATGGTTTCTTTTAAAATATATGAAAGTCTTTCAGGCTGCTTTCTGGGGTTCAAGAATCTCTTGTAGGAAGAGAAAAAAGTCAAAGCCTAAAGACAAAGCCAGAACTATTTTGGAGAGACTACTTCCTAACTCAAATTGCACAGATACTGGTATAACTGTCTTTTAACTCAGTTAACTCAGTATTAATCATAGGATAAAGTTAAGTGTGTTGCTTCTGACACCATAATGTCCTGTACAATCCA
The DNA here is from genome assembly GCA_013398955.1 of Callaeas wilsoni. Lineage (NCBI taxonomy): Eukaryota > Metazoa > Chordata > Aves > Passeriformes > Callaeidae > Callaeas > Callaeas wilsoni. Next base: position 91,890 of record VWPU01016126.1, read on the forward strand.
GTCAGAGACACCAAGGATGCTACAATCACATTCTCTGTGGTAATGCCACCTTTTTTCAGCTTTTTCCTTCACTACCTCACAAATTAGCAACTCAACAATTTTCTAAGTAAATTTATAGCTCCTCTACATATACAGGGCAACATTTATTTCAAGCTACCAAAAAGTGCAAAAAGGTAACCCAAGCATGAAAACCACCACACCTAAAAAATTTACCCAAATAAGCAAAAAAGTCCACATAAACCCACCTACCCACAAAAACCTCACAACCCACCCACAAACAATGAAGAACAGGCACTGGATTACTTAACACTGGTTTATCAAGACCACAGCTACCAAGAATTTTTGGCACCTAGGAAATCTTGAACTTTGTTTTTATATCCATAAGCTTTGTTGCAAACTATACTAGAAGCAGTGGGAAGAAACTGTTGCACAGGAAGTTCCATCTGGATATGAGAAGAACTTCTTCACTGTGCGGGTGACCAAGCACTGGGACAGATTGTCCAGAGAGGTTGTGCAGTCTCCCTCACTGGAGATGTTAAAGAACCATCTGGACACAATCCTGTGCCAGGTGCTCTGGGATGACCCTGCTTGAGCAGAGAGGTTGGACCAGATGCCCCACTGTGGCCTCTTCCAACCTGACCCATACTGTAATTCTATAACACTGTTCATCTATTTTTAAAAGCCCTTCAGGGACCCTGTATGAAAAAACCAAAGGTCTACAGGAGGATTCTGGGACCTTCCACAAAGACTTCACATCAGCTGGACAAAGACTGCATTGCAATGATTTTAGCTTAAGTCCAACACATTGACGACACTATAGAGACGTTGGTCAACATAATTTAACATCACATTTCCATTTGGGATGCCACCTTTGTTATTTTCTGCTTAATAAAACCAAGAAAAAGCTCTTGCCTATACCTGGTACTATTTTAAATACTGATTACATGAAGACTTGAAATGTTTGCATACAACAATACACATGAACTTGACTAGCAAACTGAGTGCTAAACAATACTTTTCATCAGCCTCCTGGGTTTTTTTCAATAAGAGAAGTCTGAACATACAAATAATAAAACTTGACAGACACTGAAAGCTTCAGAATTGCATACATACAGCCCAGATATTAAAACACTTTACTTACATATGATTGGATCTCCTTCCCCTGTTTGTTTTCTTTCCTATAACAGGAGTCCCAAAGTGTTCAGGATTGGTGAGTGGAAGCTGATCTAATGTCTGTTGAAATGAAAAAATACATATGCATATACATAAGAAAAACCTGGCATAAGTTATTCTCCAAACCACCAGCTTCATTGAAGTAATTCTTGTCAATAGAGACTTTCTCATTACAAAAAAATTACAGAAGTACATCATACATGTCATGCTTAGATTTTAAAAAAGAAATTTGTTTTGTTTTGCAGTCTTTTTCAACACTTTCTCTGCACACCCAAATAATCAGCTTTTGTCCAACACACACACAGACAGTTCTTCCCAGACGTCCTGCCTTTGGACCATTAAAACACAGAGAAATAAGTATCAGGTATTCGGCTCACCTGGGATATTCCATCTATACCAGATTAATTTTCTGCCTATCCTATCATTAGACTAAATACTGAATCATCTACTTAAAAATGAACAAAGGCCCCCTTTGAAATGAAACTGCAAGATCACTCAGTAGCAGCAAACATGACAACTTAATTATATTTTTTGTTGGTAATTCATACTTTGATATGTGAGAGAGATTGTAAAACAATTTTAAAGAGGCTGCTATATTGATAATTGGGAGGGTGCTAATTGATGCTTTATCAGCATCAAAACAAAAAGAGAGGGAGAGAAAGGACTTTCCCTCTTCAGGGAGAATGCTTCAACAGAAGGAAATCATGGGCATGCAGTATCTTCTTTCCTTACGCCTGCTGTTACCTGTTTAAATTATAACCATTCCAGATTCGAAGGCTCCTGGTACACAAGAATTTTTTGTACAGCCCCTTATTATTGTTCTCTGAAAGATGGCAGAAAGCCTTCCAAATTAAATATAGTCCTCTGATGTCTCCTTTTTTGTCATGTACCAATTTTTCAATGTGTAACACCTACAAGAATCTCAGAAGTTTTCTGTCTCAGACAGAATTGACTTAGGGACAGTAAAACTGGCTTTTTAGAATCTAAAAATAAATGTATGACTACTTCCGAGTGTGGTGGACATCCTCAAAGATTCTACACCACACACTTGGGAAGCAATTTCAGAACAAGACAACTGTGGGGCACTGGCCTAATTACAAAATAAATTTGAGATGCAATTTTCCCTGCTGAGTAGCTGTGCAATCACAATGTAATTATTAGAAATGTACAACATGTTTCATTCAGAGCTGGTGACAGTGAATTGCAAATCAGTGACTTCCGGCAAAACATCAAAAGCTTAGATGATAAAAAAGATGATAAAATAAGAAGTACCAGTCATCTGAACGTAAGGTTTCTTTGAATCTGACAAAATAATCCAAATTACTCTCATTCAGCCAAACAGGTCACAAAGCAATATATGTAGACCAAAATTTTCAACCAATGTACTCTAAGGTAATACTCCTGAAACCATATTAAAATAGTATTTATGGTACAGAAGAAATCTAATCTTCAATTTTGCTGGTCATTAAAAAAAAAGAACTAACTGAAGGACTATGACAATCATTAAAATTACAGCATTTCTATCTGAATCTAGATTTAGGCATCTAATTAGCCTCCCACCTTTACAGATGTTTAATCCTGATTTAGGATTCTAGAAGATACCTGAATCTTCACAAGAATGCAGTATGCAAACAACATGACTACAGTAATAACAGCATACTTATACAGAGCAAAAAAACCCATCTTCAGTAGCTGTCCAATAAACAAACATGTTTACATGAATCTGCCTATCCGTCCAGATTGTCTTATACAATGTGAAGAAATAACCCTCATTCCAAAATTCCAATTATTTGGAATAGGCTACAAATGTTTGCATACCTTAATGTGTGAGTCACCTCTAAGACATGAGCCAGCTTCAAAATATTGGTAGCTCTTGTCAATAAACAAGTAACAACAACTTCTTATTGGCCGTTTAAAGATAAGCATTTCTGTTTCATCAACTATTACAAACTGGATTTGACCATCAAAAATGCAGCAGAACTCTATTATGTGGAAACATGTACATTAGTTTTTTATGTTCCACATTATATTACTTTTCATGTTATAATTATATTGTGATTTTTCTCCTAATAATTACAGATAATTTTTTTATACAATGTGAAAGAGTTGAGTGATTGCAGGTTTTTTGTGTGATCTACAATCTATGAATTATCAATAATATAAAAATGAAAAAGATGAAATGCTGATTTTGTTTCTTAACTTACACAGTTTGGTGAAATGTAATTGTATTTCTTGATTTTAAAAAAGAATAAGCCAGACTCTGTGGACCGTACTTTGCATAACCCCCATTTTTAGTAGCATGGATACACATAACATACTAAAAACTGAGGTAATAAAAGTATCACTTTTAAATTTTTCTAAATAAAAATCTGTAATATAAAAACTCTTCAATTACCTCACTCTCAGCAAAATGTCTTTCTCCTTTTAAACACAGGGAAGAGCGTCTCAGAGTCTTCTCATCACCGTCATCAAATACTGTCACCAGATAAGAAGTGAGGAAAGAAAACATTTCTTTTTAACTCAGGATACTAATAAGCAATTCATTTACATGTCAGAAAGAATGGGATATATATTCCTGTAGTAAATCCTTAGAACACACCTATGCCTGGATAACACTGCAGATCCAGTAAAGCATTTCACAGATTGATCAAATACATAAGCTGCTCTTTCAACATAGCTACTTCACGCTTGCATACCTTAACAGGAATCTTGTGTAATCAGCAGCTGAGCAGACAATTCATGGATTGGGACACAAAATTAAATTCAACACACTAGAATTCAAAAACTATTTTTCTAACATTTACAGTTTTTGAAGAATTTAATTACACAACTCCTATGATATTCAAGTGGAAGCTCTGCTTACCATGGAGAAACATAAATGGATATTTATAGAAAAAAGCCGCAATTTAATGTTGTGTGGAAGTTCAATGTCTCTCTAATGACTTCATGCAACTACACTACAAAACAACAGTGATATCATCCTAAGGAAGTGACAATAGTCAAAGTGCTGACAATCATTAAAACCAGCTCTACTGACAGAGCTGTGGAGGTCCCAGTTTCTAGACTTCTTGCTATCTCTGCTATCACTAGGTCAACTGGAAACAGCTCATAACACAGTTCATTCAGCTACGTGCATTATCCTTCGGAATCCTGAAATGCAATGCACACATTTAAGGTGGAGTCTTCAGAACCTGATAAGCTGGTCATATAAAAAGTAAGCTTTTGTCAGTCTTCTGCAGGTATTTAACAGAGGAAAACCTGGGGACACATTTTGACTCTAAGGCTTTGCTTGCACTGTTCAGTGAGACAAGAATTTCTCTCTTCTCCACTCTTGAGCAGTGATAATAATTATATTCCTGCTCCCACACAGCAGTGACCTTGAAGACTTTTGTGGGCACAGAAACAACCCCAAGATAGCATTAAAATATTACATTAAAAAATAAAAGTTTCAGCAACTTCTTAACATGTCTCTTTCACCTTCACTGAAACATCCTCTTCAGTCCATCAAGGGATCAAAATAACAGTGTTAGGAGAACAGCTGTTGACCAGCAATATTAGAGAGACTAATTTCAGCCATTTCTTGCTTTCAGATGGAGGGTGCTCCACTCTTCAACATTAACAAACTTAAATAAAAATATACAAAAAAGCAACAAGGTACATCAAAATTCCTGACTAATATTTACTTGATATTAAAGAACCTTTTATCTAGTTCTGCGAATTTTTCATCCCTATATAAAACTGAGTACTGTTGATGAAGAAACTTCCTCTTGTAACTACAATTCCCCAGCTTGCATTATAGAGTACGGTAATTGCTGAACATTGTTCAGTTGTGATAAAGTATCAGTTAGAGATACACATCTGTCACTTCAACATCTGTTGAAAAGTATCAATGGCAAGAACTGCACACAAATCATGTAGATTTGGAACTGCATCTCAAATGGTCAACACATAATTAAGCCCCCCTTTGGTTAAGTGAAGTAGAAGTCAGCAGGTTCCTAATCCAGTTTGTGTTAATTAACATAACAGTCTCCTTACATAATGAGAGATAAAAAAAAAAATCTATCCACTTCAAGAGATAAGCTGACTACAGCAGAGGTAAACCTATTCAGAGCTAGGCAGGTAGCCACATAATGTGTCCTATGTGGTAATCTACTTGTGGCTTCTTCCCTGCCAGAGGGAATCTTAATCTTGTTCTGTAACATGAATACTTTCAGAGGAAAAGCTTGACCTCCCTGAAAGACTTATGTGGCACATATGGCTTAATGAGTATGACACTCTGATCTACTGGAACATCCTGAAAACAATCTACTGAGCAGGCATACAGGAGTGTAATGTATTTAAAATCACATGTTATGAAACTGCAAGAAAAAGGGGCGAGGAGAAAGAAAACAGACAACTTAATGCAACTAAAACCATTCTGAATTCTGTGAAAAAGCATTGTAATGACAAAAAAGTGCAGAAGGGGATAATACTACTTTTGAACATGCACAGTTCTACATTTTTAGTAAAGCAAATAATCCTGCAATTTTCTTCCCCTCCCCATAGAAAACATAGACTTTAAGAGATATTTATATGAATGACAAAAAAGCATCTAGTTACCAGGACTAAGGTACCTAGAACTCTCTGAGGAATTTTTACAGGGCAGGCAAAACTAGGGACACTTACATATGTATGTGTGTGTGTATATATGTATTTATATATGTATGTCTATTATACTTACAAGTTTTATACACACACACACATATATATATATACACACAGTGCTATCCTAATTTTAAAAGACTATACAAACTGGATTTTTATAAAAATTTAGTTTAGTTCTTGTTGTTCTTTGTTAGGAAAGCAGTAGCACCAAAAAAAACAAGTAAGCAAACTGATGTACAAATTCTACTCATATTCCCTCATGAATACAAGGCAGGGATGCTCTTAAAGAAACTTTGCCCATAATGCAGTGTTAAAAGAGGTCTCAAGCAGCCCTTAAAGGGTTATTCCTCTCCAGATGCTGCTGCAATGGCCTATCTGGTCTTAAGTAACTTTTGGAAAGGTACTACTTCAGATCGATCTATGTCTTCACAAAGTTTTTGACCAAACCATAGCAGTTTTATTCACAAAATCATTAACAGTGCAAATAATTAGATGCTTCTCAGCAACTGACAGGACAACATTAGGTAACTGCTAGTAAAGATGTGTGCCCATTCTGAGATCTGGTAAATGGCAACTGTATCTTATAGTAGGACTTTCACTCAGATCTGCAAAGTCATCACTGTCAGCAAAGGTAATTTCCATCTCATCCCACTCACCCTCCTGACAAAGACCATTCTAATCATCCACAGCTCGAGTCAATTCTCTATCGAAGTGTACTACACTGCCAGCACCTGTGCTGCTTTTACCAATTCTGCAAGGTCAAGATGCTTTTGTCTGCTTTTATCTACAAAACACAAGAGTTGAGACTGAAACCCATACTTCTTCCTATTTCCCAAGTTCAGGATTTTTGACAGATATCTACTTTGCAACTGTGACATCTACCTTCAAAATTTAATCTGCATGGATGCATATATTATTCTTCTTGCTGAACTGCTAACCTCACACTTTCTCAGAAACATAAACATAGACATACAACACAGTTCTAACACCAGCTACACCAGAGCTTCTTAAAAGCTCTCACATCTGATCCACTTCCGTATTAATTACCAAAACACTATCTATAATGTTAACTCTTGTCTTCATACCTTATGTTTCACCCCATCCTAACCCAGTCTCTCCTTTACTAATGGATTCTACTTCTCCAACAGGGAAACAGACGTGTTTTCTTCAACACTTATCTCTAAGGTCTTATCTAAATTTAAGAGCTCTATTCCCCTCTCAAAGGACTATGACTAGGGAAAATAAAGCCTCTCCCTAGTTGTTCAACATCACTTCATTAACAATAACTATTATCACAAAAGAACTAAGTCTTGCCAAAGTTCTTTCAAGATCTAGTCTTCATCTTGCCATATCTACCCAGGAGAGGGTTATGTAGTTTCTCAAGAATCAATACATTTCCTGTATATAAATTTTTAAAAACCCCACCCTATATTTGCTAGATGGCATGTGGCTATATTATCTAACATCTGAAATATCGCATTATAACAAGCCATTTGTATTTTAACAGCAGCTGTTTTAAGGGCTAAGTCTGGGAGTAGGGAAAAGTAGGTGTTGCAGCTTGTGTTTTAAAAGCACTTCTTTGCTTTTTTTCTCTCAAGGATGTGTGACCGCATACTTTGCTTCAGAATATTTAACAACAGTATATTAAGTATCTAAGGAGCAGTCACTAATTATACAGAAATCCACTAGGTCTTTATTTAGTGTCCCAATTTCACATTGTAAGTGGTACAGTTTCTTACAAAACCCCAAAATAATAAGTTTATCTTTAAGTGTTTTTCATAAAAACTGTGAATATCTAAGCATCTCCAAAAAAATCTCTCTCCCCATGCTTAGGACATGTCCAGGTCACAGGCTTATTTTTAAGTCATAAGTTTTATTCAAATATTTGAATCTTTCTCTTACCTACAGTATACCAACTTGCATCTGTTAATTTGTTGATAACTGCTTCCTGGTATGTTCCATCTGGATTCTTCACTTCCACAACAGTTCCTACCTAAAATAGAGAACTCACTTAGCACTGGAGAGTTTCTAAAACAGGCGATGAAATCAACACTTTTGTGTTAGCAAACAGGTAATTTCTAACCTATTCCATGTCAAATATAACATGTTTTTCCAGTTTCACTTGAATATACTTGTATCCCTCAAACTTCTTTTTTCATTCCTTTAAAATAAGCCAACTAACTGAGCTGATTATTTCCTGCCAGCAGGTGGGGAACAAGAACCAATTTGAGTGATGTCATTCTCTTGTGTAAGAGCTTTCCCATCAAATCCTCCTGCGGAGTTCTCCAAAGGAATGGTGACTAAAAATCAGTTGCCAGCCACACTTCTTAGCTTTAAGGCAAAAAGAACAAAGAGGCTTGCTCCAGCCTGTGCTGCATCCCCTTTAACTACAAAGAAAAAAGCTAACATGACGAGTATACTGTCTCTAACTTTGTAACACTACCTTTTATGCTTTGTGATCCTATCTAGCCTGTGTAATAAGTTGAACCTTCGACTCTCACCCCATACCGTATATGCACATTTATGCCAAATATTGAAAAGAAAAATGTTTTTCAAAGGATTAGCCAGATATAAACCAAATTTATTACCTTTAAGGGACCCTTTATGTGGTCATCTTGCACTTCCACTGTTGAAGAATCGTGCCTAAAGGTTACCTAAAAAACATAATTCAACTGACAATCACTTGATACAATTGAGTAGCATAAGCACAGGCAAACGTCAATAGCCCTTCTCTTACTCTCATTTTACAATTAATCACCCTAATCATTCCACTTGCTGAAAGCTGTTTTATTCATATTTTAGAGATATGAGGGGCTAATTTCTTAGTTATCAAAACTCCTAAAATATTTTTCATCTTTCACAATAGAATCATTATCTCTAAAGGAAATGACAGACAAGAGTATAACAAAATAGTCTAATGGCTCAAAATTATCTCTGCAGTTCTCTTAAATGATTTGAACTTCTCTAGTACGACAGCAAGAAAGGAGAAAGTTTCAAGACTTCTGAGTACAACTTTAAAGAAACACTTATATTTCAATGCTTTGAAATAGAACAGTTTTAGCACCTTTATCTTTTGCTGATAAAAGTGCATTTTTCACTTCATGGCTGAAAGATTCACACAAGTACAGGACACTGTTGTCGACTAAACAAAATGAACAACTCAAACAGGCTTTCAGGTAATGTCAGTCTAGCCTACACACAGTTAATTGGAAGGAAATGTAAAAAAAGCTAACTTTTCAGTCCTTCAAAACCAGAATAAGTAAATCCTGTAAACATTTCCAAGGTATTTTCCCCTGTCATTCCCGTAAAGATACAAAGGCTGTTGTCTTTAATCCTACACACTCTGTCCTCAGACAAAAAACTGGTCTGGAAATTCAAATGTATGATTAAGTTATCTGTACCAGGTGCTATAGACATTCACCTTTCATTTCATTCACAAGTAACTTGGATACACTGAAAGCCATAGGATCCTCCTATCAATTATATCTGAAGTTTTATTGCCATTCCAGTTTTAAAATTATAGAAAACTGAGAAAATTCTGGAATTACGTTTTCTATACTTATGTACATTTATTAACACACAAATGATGTTCTGATGTTCACCAGAACACTCTCCTGGTGTATTGATGTTGAAGTGTGTGATGTTTTACTGAGTATTTGAACTAAGTAAGAATGTAACAAGAGATCTGGCCGTGTAACAATAACTCTCGACTACAGCAATCCTACATCAGAAGTCAGGACTTGTTTCGCAAGTGTACCCAAGATCATGTTCTCAACTGTTGTTGAGAACTTCACTGTAGTACACAGCAACAGCAACATTTCCTTCAGAATCACAGTGTTCTCTAACACCAACTCTCCTGAACAGCCTTCTCAAAGGAGAGATTTTAAGGAGTTTTGCCAAGAACAGCACCTACAACCAGGACTAAGGACAATATATTGACTGTCTGATTAGAAAACAAATGGACTAAAATGCTACACTGGCTTCCAGGTGCTACTTCAGTGAACTAGTCATCTTGTCTACATTCTGTCAGAGCTACAGCAACACATATAGTTGTGAGAGTATGTTCTTTTTAGACCTGCACATCTCACCTACTGATGGCAAATACTTTGTCCACCACACAGAAAAAATCATCCCTTGTAACCAAAAGGCAGACAAAGGATTCAGGCTAGGAATTAACTGAGCAAGGACTACTCTTCTGAACTTCATCCTGACAGATACAGGTATTTAATTCTCTCTTTGGGGGAATTTATCTGGAAAGCTGAAGTTCAGTTAAGATGCAAAATAATCTGAAACCTAGGGTCACTAGTGGCTCGTACAAAATATCCAGTGTATCAATTCTGACTTAGAGACATCTGTTTTTATTTACTTTCTGTAGTTAGCTTAAAAGTATTTTGCAGCAAAATGGAACTCCATCCAGAACCATGTGTCGGCCACAATGTACTCTGATGAAAGGTAAACAAAGCAAATTGCTATTGTGTATTGCAGAATGGTTTGTGTTTTTAAAGATGTCTTGGGGCTTTGACTCTTTGCGGGGGGAGAGAGTTTTGGTACCAAGTTTTTGCTTCTTAAGATAATCGTATGTGCTCAAAAAATACTGGTTACTAACAGAAGTATTCAAACTCCAAACTCAGCTTGACACTGCTGGCCTTTCCTGAAGCTGAGAAAAGTGATGTCAGTATTTACTAGTTGTGGGTTTTAACTCCCACAGTATTTAACAGTGTGGAACCTTTCTGTCTCAGGCAAAAGATTAAGACATTCAGCACATCATTAACTTAGTTACACTCGGCTGGAATTTCTTTTTTCTTCACCACCCTGAAAAGACAGTCCTAGTAAGTCCTATTACAGCAAACTTTAGTTATTTCTGTTTAATAAAGACCAACGCAGAAAACTTTCTTCTGAAACTTCTGTGCAGGGTGCCCAAACGAAAGTGGTGGTGGATGATGCTGCTAATTGTTTCGGGAAACGCTGCCAAAATAAACTGGCTTAAACAACTCTCTGAAAAAAGCGATAACAGATCTGATAAGGTAGACTAACACTCTTGTAACACTCAAAGTCTTGCCCTTGAGTCAAATTTGTACTGCCTTCAACACTTTTGGAAAGTCCAAATCTGAAGTTTTCTGCTTTCCATGACCAAGTGTGCAATGCTGTTACACGTTACTGTAGAATTCCGTACCATGTACAGAATTTGCCAAAGACTGCTAAACTGTGAAATACAGTACCTATTGATACTGAAATCATAAGTATATAGCACTTGTATTAAGTTGAATGAAGTTATCAAACTATGCTGGTGATGGGAAAGTTATCGTGAAGGTATCTCCTCAAAACATTCTAGGAAGCAGAATTCAACAGAAGAAGAAAGCACGTAAAAGGAGACATAAGTAAACGTATTTTACTCGTCTGAAGACTACAATACTCCTTTATTGAAAGAATTTTGCTGCCATCCGACTTTCTCAGCAGAACATCTAGTTATAAAACTTATATGAATGCTTTACACTAAAATTGACTGTGTGAAGTTAACTGATTTTCCTTTTCCTCTATTAGTTCTAGAAAACTAAGGCATAAAAATATATACTGGGGCCAAAAGAAACCCATTCAGCACATGAAAAAAAAAAAATGCAGCCGATAAACTACCGAAATTCCAGACAAAACTCCTGATAATGAGAATCCTTCTTGGAGCTAATATTGGGGAAAGTATGCATGTGCCAGAAAGAGCTAAACAGGTTTTCTGAGAAAATCAGAGGGTCACTGTTAAGTTTAAGGAATACACATTCCTGGTGGAGAAAAAACAATGTAAACAGATATTGTTACAGCACTTACACACAAAAATCTCAACCACAAATCACATTACTCTAGAAAGCAACAACAGTGTTGGAGCTGAACTGCCCTAATCGATACAGTAACAGTAACACACACACACACACACACACACGTGTGCGAACACCGTTGAATCCAGAAACACACAAAATCCTTCGTACAACATCTCCACAAACAATTTACAGAAAAATTCCATTTCATGTCAAGATCTTTCTGCAAACCTTGCAGTGACCAAACTTCAAGTAATAAACTCATAAGAAAATACTTAGCACTGAATAATAAATAACAAATGGCCATCTAAGGAGGTGAACCAGAAGTCCCCCAAAGAATTGAAATAAGATTTCACTGATCTAGGCACAACACAATTCCTGAACTTAAATAATGATGCTTAACAGCTTAAATAGCAATACTTAATCACTTAAACCCAATGGTACTGTAAAGCATAGACTATCTGATGCTATTAAGAGTTTTGACTAATGAAATGAAAAGACCACGGATTTGCTCTTCTGTCAGATTTAAGACTAAAACCTTCTTGTTATATTTAACATTACTATCAAATAAGTGACAATAGTCCTTCCCACCAGGGTTTATGGAGAGTGCCTGCTCTCTGCCTCAGACAAACTGTAGGAAAAAATCAGCCACAGCATGAGGTCAGAGTCCAATAATGCACAATAGTTGATAGCGTGCAATAGTTTTCAATAACAGGTTATCTCCACTCACATTTCACGTATTTTTCACTTAAATTTACAGTAGATGTAAGAAAAATATCTGCCAGTATAACTCCTGCAGAGCAACAATCTAATTTGTATTTTCTAGGTGGTTTTGATCTTTGCTCTGTAATATTTCTGTATGAGGTTAAGAAGCAAAGCAGAAAAATAGTACCTCCCCCAAATCAGCAGTTTTTAGGGCGGCATTATCCAAACAGAAATATATGGCCATTTTGCAGTGTATTGTTCTCTTTATTTTTAGAAATGATACTTTAAATTTTCAAGGAATGTTAAAATCTATCTCTTGCAATCTCTTTCCAGAATATTTATTTGTATTGCATGTGGCTTATACTGATACAGTCATTAACTAGTTATCATAAAGCTTAGGTGAGATACACTGCTTGCTGTTCTGTAAGACTCAATATGCCAAGTGTTTTTTGGAAGGCAGAAGGGTTTTGGCTTATTCCCGAAGTATTATCTAGTTGCCACTGCTAAATGGCAGTGACCTGTGCTCCTCAAGTAAAAGAAACCTTATTAAAGCCGACTTTGAGTAGTCTTAGCTATTTTCTGGTAATATTGTCCAATATGTAAGTCTACATTTGTCACATTTTAATCAATTACTTTAAGATAAGCCTATGGCATTGATGGTCAAAAACACATCTGTGACAAAGTAGTGACAGAAACAGAACATATTTATTTGTGTGGGAGTGGAGGAGGGAATCCCTCCCATCCCAACAATAATAAGCTTACTGTTATTTCAAAGACCATAATGCCAGCCTCCAAGGACAGGACAGCCTCTTAGCTGTCCTGAGACTAAGAAGAAGTTTCACATTGTGCCATTTTGAACATTAATTCCTTTTTTACCCCCCCCCTCAAAAAAAGTGTTTGCAGGAAAACCACATACCTTGACTTTGACAAGCCTTTTTGCTGTCTTGATCTTGGCTTCACAGAAGGCTCCTCTATACTTCGCACTCACATCAGTGCCCACTGTGAGATAGGGAGGCTCATCAATTGCCTGGAACAGAAAGGAAAACAACTGCTTCTTAATTACTGACCACTGGCAATACAGCTACCATAGTCTTACCAATTTTTGTGGACAAAGTATTACAAAGAAGCCCAATGAAACTTAAATTGACTGTGTATCACAGGAGTAGAAACACAGAACACAACACTAAGCTAATAAAATAATCACAATCTCATAATGTACATATATAATCTCATTATATACAATCATAAAGATGATAAATAAACTGATAACTGATAGTTATCTACTTCTAACACGACACAGGCTTCCAGCCTCTGCACCACCTGAAGACACAGCAGGTGATCAATTCTGCTGCAATGGGGAAGGCCAAGCAAGTGTTCTACCTTCTCCTTAAATTGCCTCAAGACTCGATAAGTCGCAAGATGACACTGGTGTTTATTTCCCTCAAATAATTAAGGTTCATTTTTCGTTAGTAAATAGAACAACTCAAGAGATTTTGCTTTTTCACTTTTGAATAAAGTAAATGATAAAGGTGATGCTCATCAGCAGCCCACAGGCAAGGTACAGTAGGAGACTGACAGAGACTAAACACACAGTGAAGGTGAAGGGTCCAGACACAAGACAAGGTTCTGTGACATGAAACACAGGAACAGGTGACACTCAAATGGGGAAATAAGAAATAGAAGAGGTGGGAGGTAAGAGGGTTTGGGAGTAGGAGGAGAACATAGGTCAAATCAGTATACTGAGTGAGATCATGAAGGCACAGCTCCTTCAAAGGAAGTCCATCTTCTCTCACACAACCTCTCCTAATATAATCTGGGTGAGGAGATTCCAGATAACTGAACAACCTATGAAGTATCACTTCATAGACTCCGGGTCAGAAGAAGGAAGGCAGAGGGTGACATGCAAGAGGAGCAAGGTTTGTTTTCAAGAGTTGCAAGCCTCCACGGAGACCCAGAGAAGAGCAGAGCAAAAAGATTTAAGCCCTTGTTGAAGCCACACTGTGTTTCTGTGCCCCTACAGATTCAAATACAGCTTACACGGGGCATCTCTGGCACATCCAGGTTCTCTGTGGGAAAAAAAATAGAGATAAATCTTCACAGGCATCAGAGACTGATACTATTTGAGACTGAGGTGCTTGCACTCAGCATCAGGTAATTCCCACTAGCTGCTTCTAGTTCCAACACATCAGAAGGCATGGAAGTGTGTAGTTGAATGCTTCAATGTACCATTTTTCAGAAATTTCAGTTTTACAAAACTTGAAATTGAAAAACACGAGATGCTACAGGGTTAGCTCCTTATTAATGATGTCTTTTTACAGTGACTCTGTTCCACCCTCTCTCATTGGCAGGCAATAGAGTATATTTCTGAGTACTATAAAATCGTTATCAATCTGCACTTTCTAAGATCATCAGAAGCATGAATGCGCTAATGAACCCCTCGCTCTCTCTTCCTGCATATGTGGTACGTGACTGCATGCAGAGTAGTAAGATAAATTATGCTGGTGGTAGTACACCCAAGAACACCTATCCTTTCCTAATCCAGGCTTAAGAGCAATAAAACTCCGCTGAGATTAACGAGGAATCTGTTAGGAGTGTTGGGATTCTGAAATTCATCCCCCTCCTTGCTTGCCCAACAGTACTTGCCTTTGAGGCAGGCTGCAATGCTTCTCTCTTGCTGCACTTGGATGGATACTGAAAGAGGGACTCAGATTGTGATAAATTTGGTTTTGGTCAGTACTCTCACTGAAGTGAACCAAGAAGTGGCTGTTTCACACAACATGAATCTGAGCAGAGGAAAGCAGCAATGTATTCTCTTGCAAAGACAGTAAAGCTCTAAAAGGGGAGCATCCCTCCTGCTCCACTGCACTCTTTAGTGAAGAAATTCAATCACCACTACAGGGGTAGTTTTCATGCCAGTTCATCTTCCAAAGTTAAAAGAAATTTGGAGTACTGAGATTACTTTAACGAAAGTGACAGATCCCAGATGGGTCCACAGAGATGCATACTGCTACGATTCTCCTATAAACAAAATTTAAAGAGCTGGTTGTGGCAGTGTCAGTCTATACTTCCCTATACAGCCAAAAGAATTATCACAAAGACCAATCCATGGTATTAAGATGAACTTACAGAAAAATATAGAACACTTTCTCTTCACTGCTATTGACACTAACTAAAAAAAACCAAAAAATTTGAGCACCAAGATAATCTGAAGCTCTGGTCTTTGACTGTTTGAAAATTTATGGCAGAGGAACAGGCAAGTCAACAATCAAACTTTAAGCAGGACTTTAAATTCTTATCAAGATCATAATTACCAGTATTGTGATTACGTTATCACTAGATCACTATCACTTTATTACCAGAACTTATTCTTAACAACCTCTTCCAGAAAGAATATTCTTTCAAAAAACAACATCTGTAAGAACTTCTGTTACTAACACGCAAGTTCATTTCGATCTCTAGCCTAAATCCTTTGAAATTACTCTTACTCCTTTCACTGGAATTAGTTAATATTTACTGCTGTAAAGAATTCCAAAGAATTGCAAACATATGGACTATTTTATTACCAATGTAGGTATGTTTACTAGAAATACAGTACTGGAGTGGCTTTTGAGAGAAAAATTATGAAATTAGTTTCTTTAACTACCACTATAAATCATAATATAATTAGAAACAGTACCTGAAATCTTCAATGAATACATACTGGATTTTTTCCTGCAACTTCATTATTCCATTGAAAGACAAACTACATACGCTTCCTCTCCCCCTCAAATCACTTAACTGAAATTTCCAAGGTACTTCCCTCATTCTGACAGAGTTAACAGCTGAAAGTGGCAAGTTAAAATAATTAGCAAAATGTGATGCATCATAGGGAATGCAAACAAGAAAAATAAACAGTAATGATCAGAGTTTGGCATTAATTTCAGATAATTCTTACCATGACTTTGTCATCCTCACCAACTCTGAGTCATCTGTTCTCAAGCAGATTTTATTCAATTCCACTAACATCAGAGATTAAAAATTAGTATACAGCTATTTTTACCTTTCTGTTATCCCTTCCCTGCTTTGTGCTTACGTCATTTATTAGATGTCCTTATACTCAGACTGAATGTATCTTTGCCTATTTAATTTTAACATGTTTTATCAGGATTTGTTTTCATTCTTTTTTTAGGCTTTTCGGAGCAGATTTCCAGGAAAAAAAAAAAAGGCAAAACAAAAAAAACCCCAGTATGCTAAAATGCAGCTAGAATCTGATAGTTCAGTAATCATGGGAAAGGTATTGCAAGCATATTGAAAACATCTTAACAAGAATCACTGCAGTGGTATTTAAAGGGAAGGGGGACTACCCTATAATACAAAAAGTTCTGGGCTTCCAAAAATTATTGAAGGACTCTTAAAACTGTAGTAGTCCTATATGTTGCTGTCTCAGCCTTCATTTTATTTTAAAAGATAACGTGAATTGGCATTTACATTTTATATGTGAACATAATCACCTGCACTTTATAAAGATAAGAATCATCTTTTCACTAGCATATCACTAACAACTCCTAAACTTTTGTCAACAGCAAAACTGAAAAGCATGCCCAGCACACACCACCATTCATTTATAACGAGATCCTGAACAACTTTCATTCAGAGCAGCTTCAATACACACCCCAGGATATCCTCTCAATGTTTCTACGTCTCTATATGTACTCTTTCAAAAATCTCAGCGTTCACAGCGGAAGGAGGAAAGTGAAGCTGATGGTAATATCTCGGCTTGTTCATTTGGTTGTTTTACTGTTGTCAGAACATTGGCATTGAAGATCCTCATGGAGACCACTCACCCAGCAGGCGGTTCCAAGAGGGACCACTATTTTGTCTGCATGTACGACCGCGGCCAGGCTACCCAAGGGGGGCCAGCTCTGCTAGGTGACAGCGGCAGACGGACATCCGTCCGCACACGGATACCAGGAGAGGGCTGCACCCGCTGTACCTCGCGGGAGCCTGCGGCCGCAGCCAGGCGGGGGCTACGGAGGGGCTGTTTTGGGAAGAGATCGGGACGAGCCCTTCCCCAGCATTCGCTGCAGCGGGCTGCTGAGCGCTACGAGAGCGGTTCGAGCGGTGCGGACAGCCGGGCCGATGCTCCAGCTCCGGCAAGCCCACCGGAGGAAGACGGCGCCCGGGTGACTTGTTCCGCTCACTGGGGTGGGCAGACGAGCACCCGCGACTCTCCGGGGACCTGCCGCTTTAAGGGGAGGGGCCGGAGCCGGGAAGCTGCCAGAAGTTTCTGGCTGCCCGAGCCAGCCCCGAGCGCCGCCGCCCGCCCGCGCCCTCTCCCCGAAGGCGCCCACGGCTCCGGCAGATTAAGCGCGGATTGCCGTAAACTAAATTTGTCCCCTTAAGGCGATTGCCGGGTAAATCTGCACGCAGGGCTTCCCGGGAGCCTGCCGCTGCTGGGGTCGGGCACGGAGCACCGGCAGCGCCAACTCCCGGGATCCGCCTGGGAAAACGTGCGAGCGCTGCCCGCGCCCCTGCAGTGCAGCTCCTTCGGAACGCCGCTGGAATGCGCCTGGCGTTGAATATCCTAAATCATCGGCCAAATTACTATTAAAAAAGTTCCGGCGCTCTCTTGGGTGACCAAGAAGGGATAAAAAGAAAAGCACTTCCTGCAGTTTTGCACTTTCCATTAGGAAATCCAAACTAATGGACAACGGCCATGCTACTACTAGCACTTAATTTTGTTTTATTAATGGGAGTAGGGTGAATAGTTTCTCTGCTATCTCAATTCACAACTGCTGTGCACACACAAGAGTTGCAGCACAGGCTGCCGCAGCTGAAAAGCTGGTTTACCACTTAAATAAGAAGCAGTCTCTAGGTGACCAGTCAGCAATTTCCACCAATTCAGTGGCGGAATTTTCTTTGGCAGGAAAAGCAGCCTGCTGGAAGGGTTCTGCTCCAGCCTTCGAGCTGATTATACCTGGAAGGACTGATAAATGGCTGATGCCCACATCATAAAACAACCTGCACGTCTTCTGAATTTGGATATTTGCATCGGTATTAATAGATCTGGTCTTCCGTGTACGAACGAG
Organism: Callaeas wilsoni; assembly: GCA_013398955.1. NCBI lineage: Eukaryota > Metazoa > Chordata > Aves > Passeriformes > Callaeidae > Callaeas > Callaeas wilsoni. Next base: position 110,284 of record VWPU01016126.1, read on the forward strand.
AAAACACACAGACACCTCCAGAGCACTGTGAAATACACACTTTTAACATTGCAATCTAAAATGGTAGCATCACGCTTTTACATACATTTTAAAGCTGTAAAGTTGGTTTTCCAGCATTTTTTTTACACATATTTTTCCATCTACGTGGGATGAAATCATCCTCACATCTCTTCTTTCAATTGTGCTGCATTACTGTATTCAAATTCCTTTGTAAAGTCTGTCATGCCATACAGCAGCTGATAAAATTGCTTAACGTTGTGTTTTGCCCATAAGCACATCTAATACGGTGTGTGTGAATGTATTATTTCTATCTTCTAATCTGTATTCTTCTGCACCGTGCACAGGATGTTCCAAGTAAACCACATGAAAACAAGATTAAGTATTCAACGTAGAAACATAGCAGACGTGGTTACTAGGAAAGCCTGCAGGACAGCTTTTGGAGTAATATACAAAGAAAAATCTTCCCTCAGTCTTTTCAAGTATATGAAGTTTGAAGAGCCAAGATTTCAGTTTGCATTAAACATTCAAAATTCAGCCTTTATCTACTCTACAAAACTCTTGAGTCAAGAAACTAGTGATACATTTTCAACAAGCAAAAACCACCCCAGCTATCCCACAACTAGTGAAAGAAAAGGACTGGTTTTGAAAATTTAGGATTTGTTTAATTTCACTAACCCAGGTTCAGGAAAAGCTTGTTAAAGATTCAAGATCCTCTCCCCCTGCCCCTGCCTGGCATCCAAATTATTATTGAGTTTCAAAAAGAAACATCACAAGGCTCAAAATCTGATTTCTTTTTTCATGCATAGTAAGCACGAGAAGAAGTGGCAAAACTTTTTTCCTACTGCCTATGGCATTTTGAAGTTATTTTTCCAAGGGAAGTGTTTTCTCATTGTTTGCCTGTTGTCCATAATTTAAGATGGAAGCACAGTTTGCAAGTGGAATCATTACACACATACTTGACTATTCCATCTACTTACTATCACCGCAGTCCCATGATTTAGTGGGAAAATCCACCAAAAATACCCCACTACTTCAATCCAAAACCAAGCCAAATCCTAAAGTCTTCTCATGAAGGGCAAAAATTTCACATAGCTGGTACCTTAAATTCCCTTTCCATCCTGCAGAATTAGCAGCCACCTCAAAGTCATTCAGTAGGCTTTCATAAACTTTTGTGGCAATGGAGGCTTGAAAAGACTCAACTTTCAAAAACAGATTTTTTTTTTTTTTTGTAAACAAAAGTAAATCCAACATATAGACAAGTTCTGGAAAAGCATTTTCATGAACACAGGTGAAAAAGACACAAACCCATTAAAGTTCTTCTCCTCGAATACTAATACATTTAACTTATAGATTATTACCTTAAATACTTCCAAACTGCAGTAAGTTCCACCCAACAGCAGAGATCCACCTACACACTGCAGAATCAATCTTTTAATAAGCAAAATCACAGTGTAATTAGGAGTGCAAGATTTTGCTTACAGCTCAACCTGCTGTAGTTTGGAGGATGTTCGACTTTATAGTAATAGCAGACATCCTCAGGAAAAACTATTATTATAACACTTTAATATACTCCATTTTGCAGATAATATCTTTACTGTTGATTTCAAATACATTCCTCGTGTATTTTCAGAGTGACAAAGCTAAGAAACTTCTAAAACCTTTCTACAAACCATATCACCAAGGCACACAACTCCTCAAAGGTAAATGAGGTATCTAAAACAAAGACTGAAGCCCAGAAAATAAAAAATTCCTTTTTAAAAAGTAAATCCATCAGCCAATCTTCCACCTACAGAAATGAGAACAGCACAACAGGAAACAGGAGGAATTTTTCTGAAACGGGCAAACTATAAAACAGAATAAAAGGCAGTGATGTCTTCCACATAAAAAGGCTATTACATGAAAGCCCAAGAATAAGAGTGTGCTTTGAGCAAATTTTCTTCTTGCTGAAAAATCAGATTTTAACTTGATATTTTGGTTTTGTTACTGTTGTAGACTTCATAGAAAGGCAGAACTATTAATTTGGAAATTTAGGAAGGAAAATGGTTCCATTTTATCAATATTTGCCCACAAATCAACATTATGGTAGGAAACATCCTGACCAAATCAAGCACTTACAAGTTATAAAGGGGGGGGAGGGGAGCTTCTTGTAATGAAACCTATTTCAAGTTTCAATTTAAAATCTACAGGAAGTTTCAAGTAACACCTCACCAATCTTGTAAGCAAACATTATACAGCACGTAACTGTGGCAAAATGTCATTGTTGTCTATCCCCTCGACCGAGCTGGAAGTTACCAGAGCTTAGTGCTCTGATGTCTGGAAGCTTTTAACCAACTTCTGACAGCTTTGGCCTTCTCTACAGGTGCAAAAGCTGATTTTCCTCTCCAAATAAAAGTGAGTTGAGGAAAGGATTTACAGGTTCTAAGATCATGAAGGACCGAGAGACCCAAACCAAGAAATTCAATTCAGTAATAACAACTAACACTTCTTTCATTTATTATATCTGTATTAAACGCAGAATGGATTTTCATAATTTTTACTCATCCATGTAGAATTGAAGTTTTATGGAACTAATTCCTTTTTTTTGGGGGGGGGGAACTGTAAGTTGGTGAATAAAATTGTAGAAGTATTTTAACTCTACTAAGAAAATGAGAAGTAATAATTCAAAGATTTTAAAAGTTAGTCTATCCTAATCATTGCCAAAGAGCAACTCAATTCTCCATCCAGAAATTTACTAAGTAGTGTAATTTCCAAACATCTAGACTGTAATTACCTCACTTCCTATTCAAAACAGTAAATCCAGAAAGGTGATTATGCTTTAGAAAATTACAGCATTTTGGGTTTTTTTTCCCCTGCCATACTGAACAAAACCCACTGAATTCTGATTCTGTTCCTAATTTGGTCACACACTTCCTGCACCATGATGTGGCCCAGCGGGCTTGTACCAACTTTCAAGTCTGTAGAATGGGGGTAATGCACACTTTACTCAAAGGCAAGTAGGCATTTGATGTTTCTCTATAGTACTTTCACGCCTAAGAATGGAAATCTGTATTTTTTCTATCAGTATAGCATACCACTCTATAAAATGTTTTATTTAATAAAAACACTCCAGAACTGCTGATCGAGCTCTCTAAAAATAATGCCAACTCTTTACAATTCCTTCTGTAGGTCTCCTGTTCTGTATTGCTGAAAGACTACATGAAGAAAAGATATTTTGAATGCCTACTCCTGCTGTTTATCCCCCTAAATATAAAATCCTTCTTGAAGTCAATTATTGCCATAGCTACCAGATTGCATTTTTTTCCTGTAAGGTTTAGCTAAATATTCTAACTATTTAGCATTATAGCTTAGTACTGTAAAATGGTGCAACTTCATTAATTTTGGCCAGACTTTTTTGTACATTTCAAGTTTGAGCATTGTTTCTACACAAATACAGATAAAGTAACAATTAATTTGAAATAAGGAGCTTCTCAATGAAGACTTTTAATTATAAATATTTTAAAGACTTCTTTCACATTTCCTGTGTTTTGTGCAAGAACCAAAATTCATTCAAGTATGGAGAACCGTAAGTCAAAAAAAGGGAAGCAATCAATAAAGTGTTTGTAATTAGAGGGTAAAATAATTCAGCAAAAAGTATGTTCTTGATATCTGTTTAGCCTTTAACTAAGTTAAATTCAATTTTTACATTGACAAACATCCTTTTGCTGACTAAAAGCTTCAAATATTGCTTAGAAGCATGATTTAAATTATTAGGCCTGGAAAACTTGCCTCATTTTAAAGAATGTGCCACATTTCTGTCTAGAGATGCTGCTATGAAAAACTTGGGATGTTTCAAAGCACTGGAAAGAACGATATAATAATGATATGCTTGCATTCCAAATGGATTGGAACAAAGATCATTTGATAGTTTAATCAAACAAACCAGTCCAGGCTGTTCCTGAGCAAAATGATGAAGTAACTAAGACAATGTAAAGTCTGAAAAATCAACAGTCAATGAAATCTCAAGAGGAAAAGGAACCAAACAAACCTAATTTTAAAACAATTTGATAATTCTGTGGCATTATTTCTATTTCCAGTTAAAGGCAATTTAATGATTGTTTTCTTTTTTAGAAGTTAGTTGCATTGTAAATTCAGCATAACAGTATACAGAACAGGAAAATCAATGTATGTGAAATGACTTGTCTATATTCTAGGTAACTGAGAATACTGCCAATTTTAGTTGACAGAAAAATGTAACAATATTTTTAGATAGTAAAACTGATAGCAAGAGCAGGAACAGTGAACAGATATTAAAATCAGATAATTATCTAAGAATGTTGGGGGATTTTTCACTGAAATTGTGGCATATTAATATTCTGTTTATAATAATCAATTTTAAAAACTATTTTCTGCTGTGTAAAACTTTAGAAGCATATTAATGCTAAACTGAAAAACTGAACCTTAAAAAAAACCCACCACCAAAACTCAAAACCAACACCCAAAAACCCCCAGCCATAACCCATGACTCCTTTTTCTGCAGATACAAAATAAAATTTCTTGCCTTGGTTTACTTCCATTTTTTGTACAACACTTTCTAAACTGACCATGAGGAAGGAAAAGGGGGGAGGAGTTATTTTTGTTCCAAAGTTAGAACAGAAAGGGAAAGCTGAAGGAATGACATACAATGCAAAATCCCTGAGCAGAATGAGATTTCTGCTCAAACAGAAACAAACACTGACCCAAGTCAATTCACTAAATACAGCTATAATTTTATTAGTCTGACAATGTTTAAATATATACTGGTAAAATTATATTCCAAAATTCTAAGCATTTAAGATGTTATTTTGTGTATTTGTATGAAATCATGACTGTAGCTTATCTGTAATTTAATATAAAGTACTTTTTAGAATATCACATTAAAATTTTAACAGAATAACACATTAAATCACACCATTAGTCTGGTAAAAAATTCATGTGTAGCCTCTGGATTTGGTTTTTGCCATTGTTGCTAGCTAGGAGAATGACGGGAGAGTACAAAAAGTAACATCAAATCTACACACAATTGTCAAACAATACAAAACAAAAAATGTAAATACAAAACAAAGTGAAAAAACAGAAGTTTTCTTATTGAGAATCAATCCTTCCTCAAGACACATTATTTAGTAAGTTAAGCACAACCAATCTGCACATGAAGGCTATGCACAAATCCAAGCATTCACGAACTAAGAACTTGTGCACTGCAGTTCTGGAGACAAAATGAATTTGTAGCAGAGAGCCAACTGTACACAAGAGTGTACCAAAAGCATGGTAGTACAACATGTCTAATGTAATACAGCAACACAAGAAAAGACAAGTGAGTGGATTTTAAATCTGCCATGCTCTCTCCATTGCTTGGTAGTAATACAGTGTAAAACTGCTGGCCAGGGACAAGACACTTAGAAAAGAACTATGAAAATTAGTTTAGAAAATACCTACAAAGAGACTGAAATAACTTAATCTAACCATTTCATCTAATATTGAATTACAATGGATCAGATTCCTGGGAAAAACCAACAAAAACTTAATTACACATAAAAGGTTATCAAGGTCGTTCCTCTCAGCAGGATCATTTTAGCTGTATTATTCGTAACACGTACCTATTCTTACATTTCTGAGGGAATATCCCACACTCTGCAGTGCTTACAGGCGCTTCTATAATATGTCATCTAAACACTCCTTGCTACTGTTATTTCTTATCAATATTGCAAATGGAGACAAATGTACTTCTGCTTTGTAGCTTTCAAGAGATGCAACTCCTTAGAGTAATCCTATTTCCAAAAGAAAAAAACAACTTAAGGTGTAGATTTTATCTATAGGTAAAAAATTTTATTTATATTTACCTATAGGCCCTGTATTTTGAACTGTCCCTCTGGAGTTTAATTACCTCACATATTTCTCCTAGCTGGCACCTAAAATCGGACACAGGTATGGCCTAGTTAATTGCAAGAGAAGCAAACAGAATTTCATACAATTTTCAAGTAATACTTTAACATCCCAGTATGGCATTTGCCTTTTTGGCAGAAGTATGACATTGCCTCATGTTCCATTTATTTTTTGGCTATTTTTCCAAGAACTGCCCCCTCAGGATAGCCTTCAGCACGTTCCATTTTCGAAGGCAGTGAAGTACTAACGTGGCACGTACGGCACCATGAAACTCTGGCAAGCGTTGAGAGCTGATGGCTCCCCAGCTCAGCCTGCTGGCTGCCTGCAGCCCCAGACGCTAAAATCTGAGATGAGAAGGCAGCAAAGTTCTCCATTCCATGTACTGGGAGTCTTGGCTCATCGAATAAAGCACCGGCCTCACTCCTCCGGAGGATCTGGACTACTGCAAATGCATTACGTGAAGCACGTTAGAGGAAATGAGATGCCTGAAAAAGTCCTAAGTGCTTGCACATAGGTTCTGAGCTAACCATAAAACAGAATCTACCCTACTTCATAAAGCACTATTACCAAATTCTCTCTGCCCAGTCGACACAGCACCCAGTGCCCCATGGCCACGTTTATAATACAAAGGAGACTTCCACAGTGCCATCACTTGCATTGAGGAGTACCACAAACACCCACAGGTTAGCTACAGTCCTTCACTGGACTTAGCCTATACTGTCAGACTCAAGTGCTCTTTCACTCCAAAGGAAAAAAGCAATATTGCAGGGACCTTTAATCTTATAGTCTAGGGTGTTAAAAATCCCATAGCTTCAGGATGAACAGTTTTTAGGTTTAAAAGAAGGATGTTAATATGCTGTGTTAACTAGTTGCTTGAAGACGTCATAAGATCGATTAAAATACTCCATCACTTCGAGGCTTTAAATTAAGTCTTACTAAATACACATTAAAAGGATGATCAAGCAGCTTTTGAGGTAGCAGTTCAAACTAAGCCTAATATGGCTATAGGTATTCACACTCAAATTCTGAATCAACAAGGAACTCCCACAGCTAAAACAAAATATTTTGATGAAAGGCAGCTACAGAACATGAAGTCATCTAAACAATTACCTGTGCTTTTCAAGATTCTGTGAATTGCCCCATACACAAAACAGCCTATCAAAGTAATCAGAAAAATCACTCAGTCAAAGAAATACCAGCTTTACCACTTCTGATTTGTGCTGATGTATGTCAAAACTCATTTTGCCACCCCCAGGCACTTGTGCGATGTCTCAGACAGACAGGAAGTATGCACATGGTTTCATCTCTGGTTAGAGCTCAACTTACTTACCATAATACTAATTTTAAAAATACTCTGTACACAACTCCACTCAGCAACAATCTGTTCACATCTTTAGTTTTAAAAGCTCAACTGTTGCAGTCAGTCCCCACTTCCTCTTAGCAAATTATGTAGGCCAAAGCTGGCTGCCTTGTACTTATATTCATTGCTCTGAAACCCTGCAATCTTGTGGCTATTATAGCTGTGGGGTTTTTAGCCTCAGAGACATCCCATTACAATGGATTAGCATTTCATAATGTATTTTTCTTAGTGCTTACAAAAAAAACTGGTAACATAGCTTGTATTTAATACAGTTGCTTATTAGATTTCTGAAACGGCAATAGTCATAATGCTTTATCTCTTCAAAGGAACAGATGGAATAGGCCCTTTAGTTGAATTCAGGAGGAGAAGAAGAAAAATGGGGACTACTAAAAGAAAAAAAAAAGAAATCTTGTTTTAAGTGAGAAATTACTAACACAGTTTCTGCTGTATTTGCAACCAAAATACAGAACTATATGTATTAGAATCAAAATATGAAGGTTTTGTTTAGAACTATGAGCTGACAAGTGGCAAGAAGCAAAACATCACAACAGCCTGATTGCTACAGAACTGACAGGAAACTTCTGAAAATATAAGTGCTTTAAAACCTAACTAGTGCAAAAGTATATAACTTCTTTATGGTAGAAATCTAATCAAACAGAACTGTTCTAACTGCAAGTCACACTCATTTATTTGTTTTTTTCCTGGCTCCTTTGAATAATCATCAGGATGGAGTTTTGATCATCATGCAAAATTAGAAAATCAGTCTAGTAAAAAGGGTTGAGCCTATTCACTCCTCTAAGAAAGCCAGGAATGCTAAGATAAATATTCTAAAATCTCTGTCTACCTGCAGAAAACAACACCAAAAAAAAATGCAGTGATCAAAAATAAATCCAATAAAGTGGGTTTAAACAATCAAAGTTGGTGACAGACACTACCTACTGCCAACAGTAGTTCTTAATTTCTGAAACTGGGAAAGGTGGGGGGGAGGTGTGTACTGCTAGATGCTCACCACCAGCAGTTAAAACAGATGGTGTGTTCTTTCATACTTCTTTTGTGAGTTAAATTAACAACTCGAAAGTGTAAAAGGGGAAAGCCTGGGCCCTCCATAGTCAAATCCACATGAATGATGCCTCTCCCTGTCCATCCTTCCTTTTGCATCAGTTCTGGTACACCTTTGATTAAGGGCTGAAGTGCTTCAACTCACCAATTCTCTTGTTTCTGCTACTATTGCTAAATTATTTTCCTTTCACTTTAGTATGTTCTACCATTTCACTGTAAGATCACACAGCAGAGTTAACAAAGTAGAAGAGGATAAATCAATGGGCAAATTGGCAGCCTGCCTCAAACTACAAGATGAAGTAGTACTCCACAATAATTTAGAACTTGTAAGGTTTCTTGCAAAAAAACCAGAGAAATTTTAAAACTTAGAAAATAGTCATCTTCTTTTCCTCACCATTTCCTGTAGGTGTTTGAGAGCACTTTCTATATTTACCTTTTTATTGCACACTCTAGCTCTTTAATTTTTTTTTCCAAATTCCAAAAATCGAATGTATGAGGCCTTAGCTGGATGAGAAAGATCACATTTACCACGTTAGTTTTTTTTTTCTTTAATAACTTCATAGTCAAGCTACCTGTCTCTTCTTCAAATCATCTAGGTGTCAAACAAACAGCTTTCAGTCAAACATCTCCACTAAAACCCTGAAGTGGCTTTAAACTTCAGCACGGGAGTATATGCAAGGTCAAACGCGAGTTTGTATTCAAAGTCTAATCTACTTGGATAGCACTTAAAAAACCAGTTAATGTTAAATTTTATATCCAGCACACATTATTTGCAAACAAAGCAGGTATTGGTGATTTAACTGAGCATTCTCTAGGAATAGACTAAGTTTTGATTTTTTATAGAGAACTAGCAAAGTACCATTACCACTAGATCACTGAACAAAATATTTTTAAATTCATCTGGTTTTGTAAAATAAGAAGTCCAATTGTAAACTGAGAACTAATTTCAAGATTAATTTCAAAAATTTCCAAATTTACCAAAAAATAGACACTTTGCTTAATTCAATTTACAAATGGTATCAGTCCTGTCAAAAAACATTGCTTGGTTCGACTTTCCTGAAAAATGTGATATTTAATGTGACTGGACTATAGATAACTTGTACCAAGATGATGTTCCAGTGCTGAGGCATTTTTGAAAGTCCTTCAAGGAGCAGAGGTCTACTGTAGAACAAGAAATTAACCAGAACCATACAGCTGGACAAGCAAGATTGCTCACAAGTCACTGCCTTGCACAGGGTAACTCCACTGAGTTTAACAGCAGTAACAGACACTAAAGCACACTTGAAACCAGAAAACCTGTTTTGGGTTACACCATACTGGCAAAGAGATCAAAATATGAGAGAACATTCTTTCAGTGGTCTCATGGTCTTGCATGGACTTAACCCAGGGATCCCATTAGCACTGTTTGACACAGCACATGCACTCACAGATGCACTACAGTTACAACAATATGAATACCCAGACCTTCTCCCCCTTGACAGAGCCTGACATTGCAATTAAAAACATCAACTGAAGGAAGGTTCAATATCACTGCAATGATAATTTCATTCAATTACACCTCTGGCATCTACTTTCTTCTGATAAATTCAGACTTGGTGGAGATACAGTCATCTAAGTCTCCATTTCAGACTATATTAAATTAATAGCGTGCAGCACAAAGATACCTTACCTACAGAAAAAACTCCTGTTCCCTCTACCAACTTGCCTTTTGCTTTTCTCCTGGCTTTTCCAAACAGGTTGTTTTCATCTCAGACAAAGTGCAAAGCTCAGATTCACTAAGATAGAAACGCAAGTAACAGAACCTGAAGATGCACTTTATAACAGGCAAACCAGGCTCTCCTCTGCATTCTTGCTCTGAAAAACTATCCTCAAATTTCTCCACTGGCTTCAGGAGATTTAGCATGCACAGACCAACAGTCTCTCTTCCTTTCTAGGTCAGTGCCAGCATTAACTTTTAAGACTCTCATTTTGCAAACTAGCCAAACTAAAAATACTTTTCACTTGTTTTGGGTTTTGATGATGTTTGACTTCAGGTAGATACACACTAATCCCTACACTTTTCCTTAGGTTTTAGTGTTAAGTGAATCCTTCTTTGGAACATTTTGACATATCTTCACTCCTGGTCTAAACTAGCCATTTATTCCTCACCAGTAACCTGCTATGCTACATTGAGTCTCCAAGGGAAACATTACACAGGAGCTAACAAAACACATCTCAATTGGATAAAACAACTAATACACCAAGAGTGCAATATTTTTGGCTTAAAAATAGTAAGCCCTTATATTTAGCTTTCCTGGAATTCCCTATGCCACAATTATGCATTTGAAACATCTAATAGAATATAATTGTAATGAAATTCAACGGCAAGCTAGCCAACAAACTGAACCTTTTAAAGAACTGTAGGTACTTTCTAGATATTAAAATATATACATATGTGTTCATGCGTGTGTATATGAGTAAGTGTAAACTTTACCACTATTACCTTCCCTGCATAAATTTTTGGAAGTAAAAATTGCAAATATTACCCTTTACAGATATATCTCTCCTGGTACCTTCTCAATGTCTTTGGTATGATACATTCTAGATGTATTTTTCAGTGTCCTGATGATAATCCTTTCCTATGTTTTTTTCTCCTCTTTTACACTTACCAAATAGTCATTTTTCTCTCCAAGCTTCCTGTGAAGAAGACTCTACTTCCTAATTTAAAAATTATTTTACATTTTACATATAATAACTACATGCATGCAAAGTATCAATAGTACTTCAGCCTTAGTCCATGCAGAGGCTGTATTTTCAAACATCTGGAGTAGTCTTACAGACTTTGAACTGCCAGTAAATTATACTGCAATAGAAATAACAATCTGCACACTATCTTTCTTTTATGGAAATATGGAGATCTGTCTTTACAGAAAGATATCATACCTTTCAAAATAGTCAAAAAATTCTTCAGCTTCCTCTCCCAGTTAAAAAAAAAAGGTAAAGGGGAAAAAAACTCCCATAAAAATTTAAAGTAGCCACAACTATTGCATGTGCAAACAAAAAGGTGACTATATATATGCAAATAAATACAATTACATAAGAAGAGTTGCATTAGCCAAAGTTTTTCCATGTTCTGATTTCCCCCTAATATTCTAACGGAGCTATAGGTCCCTGAATAATGAACACGCTTGTTAACAACAAGATTGCTTAATTGTAATCTTCAAATCTCCTTAGAAACAGGCTACAGAATCCACAGCACTACATTAAAGACAATGAGAAGGCAGCTTTTGAAGACAAGACACAAATAAGGTTAAAGAGAAGTAAAGTATTAGAATTACTACACACACACTTGCACTATGTAGAAGCATCCAAGCAGCACAAAACCCAATTCAAATTAAGTTTGGTCTGCCACTACAATAAAATGGTTGGTTAAGAGTACAGATAGCTTCCAGTCAAGAAGAGGAGACTGGTTAAGATTTTAGCTATATAACCAATTATAATCACATAACCAATTATCTGGATCTGAAAAAGAAAAAAAGACCACATTATTTTCTGTTAAATCTCATGTTTCTTACCAGCACTATTGGGCCACTGCTGTCAGGTAAAATATACACATCTGTGAAGAACACAAATGTCTTTACTAAGCTGGACACTGGTTAGCTAGGGCAGCAAAGAAATTAGTACTACAAATAATTCACCCAGGAAAACTGCAGTAAGTTATAATCATGCTCACAAGCAGACTACTTCTACTATTGAATAAACTTGATTTTCACTGATGTAATCCTCTTCCAGAAAAACATAAACATTATTTTCCACAATACACGTTTCTTTCAAATGGACAGGTCCTCAAACTATTAAGTAAATTGTAAATCCTTCCCTCACTTTCCAAGCTGAAAAAACCAACAACTTATTTGTATATCCCACTTTCCCCAGATTAATGGAAATAAATGGCTCTTCTGGAGTAAGGCATATGTAACTCAGTGCAATTACACACTGGTTTAAAAAAAAAAGTGAGGACTAAAATTTCAAGTCCAGAGTTTTTATTTACCTTTTTTCATCATAAAAGCTACAATGTTTCTTTAATAATATTCTTCTATGAGCTAGTTTCACAAGTATCCTAACTTGAAGGAACACAATTCCTAACTTATAGAAATTTAACAAACATAAGCACACATGCAAACTTTCTCTCCCATCTCAATTCATTTTTGGAGAATACTACTGGCCAAATACTCTTGCATGGTCAGTAGCAAGGGTATTAAAAGAAAATTAATAATTTCTCTTTCTCATTCCTCTCCACAACAGCCTTCATCTTGCAGAGTAAGAGTTCAGTACCTATATGTAAGAGCTCAGTATTTAAGTTTGTGAAAGGAGGTTTAGGGGAAAAAGGCAAAATGTAGTCAATATGGCAGCTATTCAGAAGAGTGATACAAGATTTTCCTGTTCAAATAAGTTCTGCTTTTCCATCAGAAAATACCCATAGCCAATCAAGCATGCAAGCATTAAAAATAAAACAGATATTAAGAAAACAGAAATATCCAGCTGAAAAGAAGTTCGGAGGAGATTTGTCAAGTGCTGCATAATTATGAAGATATATTTTAGATGCATGCTATACAGAAAGTATAAGTGCCACTGTAGTAATATAGGGAATAAGAACAATATATAAACAGTTAGTGTTCAGGTAGGTTACCTTTCAGAATTTAAGGAATTAAAGAATCTAAATTTCTTGTTTCATCCCTTTTATCCAATTTATCCACCCAGAATATTTCAGTTTCTTTGGCTACTCACTGCTGCACCTGTTTCCAAAACATCTTCAGCTGGCTTAGCCTGTGACTAATGGCAGCCATTTCCAGGGAGTGACTATTTAAAGAAAGATCCTTGCTCAGATTCCACAAAACTCTTCAACAGAGTTAAAGAACAGAGAATACAATTTTTGAAGTTGCATAGGTAGTGTAAGAGTCTGTTCACTGCTTTCAAGTGTGCTGAAGCTATTATGTAAAGCTCAGTTTTTTTCTTAAAAGTCTTTAAGCCTCTTATACTAAAACCTTCATTTTTTTAGCCTCTTTTCAAAAAGTAACATTTAGGATTACTAAAGTGAAAGAGAAAAAGTCTGCCTTAAGTTTTACTTGATAGTCTTTTGTATGTCAACAATTCTACTGTTACTTTTCACATGAAACCTTCTTCTGTTCCCTAAAGTTGAACAAGAGGCACCTCAAGAGGTCTTTGGTTCCAAGACACAATGCAGGATTCTCACAATGCTTCTCAGTAAAATATCAGTGTTTCCATCAAATCACCAGGTTACAGTATCAACTTCATATGCCAATGAAATTCTAATTAATTATATGTTTATGGTCAATGTTTTTCCCTAAGCCTAAGAAGATAATTGAAGAGAAATTCTGAAATACATGGCTTAAAGGATAAACCTAATCTTTCAGTACTACTGTATGACTAATCAGTCCAATGTAATTTATTTTCACAGAAATACTGTGCATCACCCTGCTAGAAGATGAATACCCAGTTAAAGGGTTCACATTGGCCTTACTAAGCAACTGATATGCTCACATACTACTTGGATGGAATGTTGCTTCAGTGGACACAAAAGCTGTTTTGACGAGAAACTGCCAGAAAAAAAGGAAAGATGGTGCAGTTCCTTTAAGACGAAGGAGTTTTCTTGTAAACACAAGTCCCATCTGCAGATTGCATTCAAGTATTGCAGTGGTTTGGGTTCCTTCCCCAAATTCAATTCTGAGCAAACATAGTAAGGATATCCAGCTACAGCAGTAAGATAGCAAAGCTCTGGAACTGTATCTGGATTTGTCTGGAATCAAGTACCTTGGAAGGAAATTTACCATTTCCTTTTGGGTTTTTGTTTGTTTGTTGTAAGACGAAATATATATATATATTTCTATGAAGATCTGATTTGTTTCCTCAAAACTCCAACTAAGTAAATACAATATACATAACTAGAGAAACTTGATGAGGCCAGCTTAAATATCATGGATCATTTTTATTCCTCATAATAAATGCTATGTTTAATATTTATTATCAGACCATCACTAGGATTCCATTACACGATTTCAAATGTTCAAATAAGTGCTGTTGAACAGCAAGTTACTCCAGTGACAAAAAGGAAGACTGTTCTCTATTTTAATTTAAAAAGGAGTAAATATAATTTTACTGAACTGAAATCAGTGCAACTTGAGACACAAATAAAAATATTCCACTAATTTAAAGTTGACCTACTACCACCTGAGTTGCTATCTAGATGCTACCAATGCCACACACAACACCAGCGAAAACGTCTGCCACAGCAGGACATACACCTATCTCTCTCATATATATTATTATGCTGTCACCAAAAGAGTATTTGTCTTACTATATAGAATGTAACAAAAGCAGCTCATTCTCTGTACTTGCATCTAAAAACCTAAATCACCCTACACTGGCAAGTGTACATATAAATATGTGCTTTGTATTATGTACATTATGTACAATGTATGAAATAAAAGATGATTTTTTAAATAAAATATGTTTTCCATATCAATCCAACATTTTGGCTTGCATCAGGCAAAGTAAAATGAAATCAGAATATTAGCTCAGCAGCCAAAGAGCTACTACCAAAGAAAAACTGAATTAGTGTAGACAGGCATCTAATATACATACTAATACATTCTGGAACTTCATGTTAAATTATTCCAGGAAACACACTTGGCAGAATCCTTGACAGTCCAATTCTAAACTGGATCAAGAATATCAGAATATATTTGAAGAGTGACTTTGCAGGTTTCAACCCATGTATCCAATACTGTATGTCATCAAGTGACACAATCTTTTGTACTACTTGATTTTTAGGAATGCAAAAATTGCACTAGTAATCTGTGAGTAAAGGAATGAATCCAAGATTTAATGTCTTTTAAATTGTCCAACATTGCAGGAAAATAGGCATGAAATTCTGCAAAGAAGACAAAGACACTACACAGTTACTCAAATCATGCTCTATGTGTAGGTATGTGGATTGTCATTGTTAAGTTCTGGAAGAGCACCTCAGAATGAATCTGCATTTAGAAAATGGAAATGACTTAAAGTTGAATTATTGTCTCCATTTTTGTCTCTGTTCCAGGCAGCAAGGTATTGATACATATCAAACTCTAATTTTCAAACAGTACTGCAGTCTTACTTATGCTTAAGTATTTCACTATCTCCCTTGATGCCCATCTAGCAGGAAAACCTTCTAAAGAAACTGAAGTGGAAATTTATAAAATTGTTGCTATGTTTTCAAAAATGCATTTATATTTATATTTATGGAAGCACAAAGATTAAGAAGTATATGTATTTTATTTCTAGGTTTAGTGATGTAATTTGAAGTAACATTCATTTAATATTACAGCAACATCTATCTTTCAATAATCAGAGCAGTAAAATAAGTTTAAAAGTGAAATCATATTCCACTACAAATTCCTGAATTCTGAAGTGCTGGTATAACATGTACTCATTTAAGAAAAAGTCTCAATCCCTTATTATTTCTCCCAGGAAAAGAAGTTATACCAACCTAAGCGTCACAGCATTAACAAAAAGATTAAGTTAGCACTCTTTCACTTAAATACTCATAAAGGATATTGGAAAGTCTCTTCCACCATTTTAAATTAAAGTATTATTTGTAATCTTAGAAGAATGTTTCCACATTTATTTTTAAGAAAACCCAAAGTGGACTATTTTAAATGTACAAACGAGATTTAGCGCTTGCAATCTGCTGTTGAGAGGATAGCTGAAAATAGGAAGGAAAAAAAATTATTACAGTGGATCAGGTTGCCCTGCCACAAACTGAAACATTTTTTTCAGATCAGAAGAGAACGTGAAAAAACAAATTACTCCCTACTACATTATTTATTACTAGCTGAAACCTTGCATCAGATACACTTGGATCTGAATTTTGCTGAAGTCAAATCCCATTTCCCAAATCCCATTTAGAAGGATTGTCTAAACGATGAGGAATACTAAGTTAGAAGGACACTTAAGAGGGGAAAGAGAAAGGATCACAGATAAAAGCTCAGCTAGAACACCAGTTCTTGGAAAGGAAGATAAGATGTCATCCAAGTATCTGCATTAAGTTTGCGGTAATAAGAAGAAAATGTCACACACCTCACTCTACCATCTCCAACCGGCATTAACACCCAACAGTCACCAAGTCTCCACCTGCCTACCCATAAATATATGGGTCTTCTTAACACATACAAAAAAAATATTTGAAAGTTTGACTTCTATTCCCTTAAATTTCCTTACCAAAGAGTGATGTCATTTCTCCCCAAATTATCATTTCCTATTTTTTTAATTTGCAATAAAGGTAGCACAACTGCTTACATCTTCCATCCATTGGTAAAAATACCTACTGTCAGAATGTATTAATAATGTAAATATTAGGTGTATAGAGACTGTCGCCTTTAAAAGATAGAAATCTAATATTTATAAATATCTTTCTGCAGAAAATTATAATACTAACTGTTTCTCTAATTTAAGTAGAAAGAGACATATTTGTTATTAATAATATCCTTTCCAAATACTGAAGAAGAACTTGAAGAAGGAGGCAAAGCAAAGCTTATACTGGCCTCCTTAAAAAATGGGGTTTCCATCTGATACCATCTCTTCTTTAAGACCTCTACATTTTTTTAAATCAATGTTTATCATATTGAAAATTAACTTTTATTCATTCCCTTCAAGACACAGCATCAATTCAACTGAATCTTTTCATTCAACGTCTTCTAGAAAACATGGACTTCAAACCTGTGAAGAAGTCTGGTGTTCTAGGTAGCAAGCAAGCACAAAAAACCCTTTATGGCAATTTCACCTGTAGAGAGTTTACAAAATGTTTAGCCTAATGACTGTAAACTGCTAACTTGGCAGAGAGATGGGGAAGAATGTGTGTTCATATGCACTTTAAACCAATCCTAATCAGTCTTGGTGCACTTCTGCTTTTGTGTCCTTTCTTCCTCTGCCAGGGATCAGCCAGGACAGAGAGAGTCTGCAAGTGAAGAGTATATGTATCTGACTGTTCTTAATTTCAGCTTAGTTCCGTGTACTCTGGCACCACACAAATGGACTGCCAGCACAGAAGACAACAAGAATAAACAGCCATGTGTGGAAGAAGGAGACAAGACTCCATTCTACCATGACCATACAAGCTTAATTTGACAAACTACTTATGAAACAAAATCCTCTGCTAGAGGTTGTTGGGGGACAAACCAACAGATTAAACAGTAAGAACAGCAAACTCCTCTGCCCAAGAACAGTGTTACTCACATTAGTTCAACCTGGGTGATCTGCTTTGCAACAAAGCTCTATAGATGTCTGCATTCACACTTAGCTTAAATGACAACTGATGAATACTGTCTCTAAATAGTTACTCCTTAAGGTGATCTGCATAAATCACAATCAAAGACTACTTAATCTAGGAGTTCTGGATGCCAAAAAGTCTCTTCTTCTGTGTACTGACTACCCTCTTCACTCTAGAGCAAATACAGGCTCAAAGCAATGGGAGCAAGTAACTCCACGTTAATAGGAGAGGACTACTGCTTTTGCTCAGAGTAAGGAAAATGCCTTTTCATAGCTCAGCACAATCTTCTTCATAGTGAAGACAGGTTCAGGAACCCCCAAAATAGTACTCGACATTCAACTAATTAATATACACTCACTCAGGAAGCCACCGTCACACAGTGGTCACACATAAAGCAGCTGGCTCATCTCAGTCCTAGTTTTCTACAGGTAACTCAGCAACACCCTCCACCACCCTGCTCTGACATTCTCACAACTGGCTTTCCAGAGCTTGCTTACAAACACTCCTTGCTAAACAGGTCATGACTGCTTTATAGTCTGCCAAGCACAAAGAAAAAAAAAAAAAAAGAGGAAAAAAAAAAAGACAATAGTGCTCTCTTTATTGAATTTCTCCCCTGGTTCAAACTAATCTTTGGAAAGAAAATAGATGTCTTGTCAAGTATTGAATATCAAAGTGGCTTGCTGTCTTTCCTGACTTGAATTCCATGAAATATCCCCTCATCTGGTCACCCCATGTTAACAGAAAAAAGAACAAAAACTCCAACTACCCAGATTTATGACTTTCCATCAAAACCTTTTAAAATAATTATGCTAACACATATTTAATCACTAACATTTAGTTTATGCATAGGGCTAAACAATTCTCCTTAGTTGCCTGGAAGCTTTTTGAAGTCTTCTAGAAGTCTTTAAAAATCTAGCAAGCACACTAACTGGACAACACTAAGTGCTAAGTGGAAAAGGCAAATAGTAGTCTTTTTTACCGAAGCACATCAATTAAAAAGCAAGCAGCCACAATACCCGACTTCCCAACATTTCTCAACTGTGACCCAAATCACATTTAAGGCAGAAACAGTTCAAGATCCACATTTTTCAGCTTTGTACATTTCAGGAAAAACAGCTGAAGGGCCTATTAAGTAGAAATGCAGAAATCCAACTGTTGCATTTCACAACAGGTAGTGAACAGAAAGTGGGTTAACTTTCAAGTAAGTATGAACAGATAAATAATCGAGCATTTGGTTGGCTGTGTATCACATTAGGGTGCCAAGTAAAGTTAAGCTCTATGTTCTTCTGTAAATTTGTTACCTTTTTAAATGAGGACACCTCAAACTTTAAAAGCATACGTTTCTAAGGAAAATGTGTGTATCTGTAGGATTTAAACAAATTATTTGAAACCAATTGGTGACAACAGTATCATTTCCACCTTTCTCAAACTTAGCACTTGTTTTTTTCGGTTTACACGATCAGCAAAGATTTCAGATTAAGTATTTGATAGTGATTGTAAAGCTTAAGATCTCAAAACATTGCATTCTGTTTCAAAGGGCTTTTCAACTACAATGCAGAATTTCTTTGAAAACAGACATGCAATGTGTATCACAGCATGCTTCTGCTCTACATGTATACAATACTTGTTTTGGATTACAAAGTGAACTGAATAACCATCCCGAAGTGTTCCAGTGAAGATATGCACATTCATTATTCTGCCTACTAACATTTCTCTTAGACAGTATGCTCATACAATAGTTATGCTGCCATGAGAGCATTGATCCAAAAATCCTTCACCAACTTTGAAGACAATAAAACAGGCAACTTGACTGTACTAATGCTCATAGTTTATTACGACTTCAGTCTTCTCAGTCTGACAGCCTTTTTTCCACTATGTGGTCTCATTAACTTTAAGCCCTTATCAACCAATACAACTATTCGACAGCCACATACTACCCATGCAGATTTGAGTTCAACACTTCCATGCTGTTTAGCTACCGTAAAATATATAAAGATTAGCATTTAAAAAGTGCAAATAAACAATTTCAAAATAACATAGATTATTCCAACAAGACTTGTAATTGCTTGGTGCAAGTGGTGTTTGCTTTCCTTTCTACATAATTATGCAAGCATGAGGAAGTCAATAACTGCCTCTGATCACTTGTTCAAACTGGAACATCAGTAAAGAATTTAAGAAAATCATTTTTCACAATACAAAAACAAGTTATAGGGGAAAATCACCTCTTAAAACTTACCTGTTCTCCTGCCTCCAACACAAAAACTATTCTAAAGGTACTCTTCCTTTAAAAATCTCTATTTCTGCTGTAATTCAAATAGTTAACCAGAAAGTGAAAGGTCACTACATTCCATGACTGGTTTCCAGCCTGCATAAGACCAATGTGATTTTCAACTGACTTGTGCTCAAAGTTGGAAATTAGTGGCTGAAAAGTTTACTAGATATTTTGCTTTTGTCCTCAGCCATACTGGCAGAGAATATGAGGAACGGTCTGGCACACATTAAGGGAAAGCAGCTACAGCATCAGTGTGCACCAGTGATCTCTGTGGGTAGCTGGAGAGGTCACTAGGACAGACTACTGAAACAAAAATGTAAATTCAGGATGAATTAAAACCAAACCAGAACAAAAAATCTACCATAAACCGTAGGCATGGCTTTCTTTATTTGTTAGTGTGGCAACTTTAAGTAAGCACTCAGGAACATCGAGGATTACCAAAGAGAAGTATCAACAACCATTAAATGGTTTGTACTTTACAGAACAAAAAACATTAACATGCCAATAGTACCAAAACATTTAAACAATCATTTCAGATCTCTTAATTCACAGAAAATTGCTCTAGCTTCTGGGACATCTACTCTTTTGATCTCCACTCAGCAGTGAACTTTTTAACTACAGTGGGTATATTACCTTCATTCACATCTTTATATATCAAACAAATGCCATGATACATATTAAAAATCTCATGAGCATTTGCAGCTCAGTTCTTAGTACAAATCACCGGTGAAACCAAGCTTGTGTTTATTTCTCTCTTTAAAAGCAGACACTTTGCTTTCGTAGAGTTTATTTCCTGATTTTGGAGCTAAAAAAAAGCACGCTGTAAGAACGCTTTTATATCTATTGCTACCTTACTTAGTAAGTAGTAATTCGATGCCATGCAATTAGTTTTTAAGTCATCAAACAGATTCTACCTACTTCTGACACATGCTTAATGCAGAAAGGCCTTATACAAAAGGTGCTAAATTAAACAACAAAATAACTTCACAACATGCAAGCAATCCTAGCCATTATCTACACAACTGTATTAGCTATCAGAGGTCAATCAACACAGGAAAAAGCCTGATTTAGTAGAACATGGCAGCAACAAGCATAATTCTGTTAAGACTCGAACACTTCTGGTAAGACATATTTCAAGTCTGTTTTTAAGTGGTCATTGAAGTCCATGAGAGGACTACTTAATAGGCTAAAGTTACTGGCTTATACGAGAGACTTTATTTTCTTGGATTAAGTTGGGTTATTATAAGGAGAACAATTATACCAACAGCCTTGGTCATCTCTTAGCAGGCAGCACACCTCTCTTGTGTCAAAGGGTTGCGAAATGCAAGAACGTGAGTGACTTACAGTTTTGTATCAAAACAATTGTTGGTGCTGCTCCTAAATATACCTCACTGTGTTTTACAAAGATCAACATTTTATCCATACTACACAGGTGGGGGAAAGCAGTCAGTAGAGCTAAATGAGTTGTTCAAGTTCACATAAAGAGACCAAGATACCAACAAGGAATCCAGTTCTAAGGCTCTGTGCACCAGAATCCACAACCCTCTGCACTTGAAAAAATGACCAAGGCATAAATCAAAACACAGGCCTCAATCGTGCAGTCAGAAGCAAATCTGCAGTCAGCAGACTTAAAGCAAGACTAGATCTTCAAGCATTAAATCCTCTATATGGTGAAGTGTCCTTGAGGCACACTCTTTGCATAACTTAAAAAATAAATGCACAGAAATATACAGTCATATTTAAACACTATCTTGATCTAGTATAGTCAATGTTACCTTGAAGTGATACAAACAGAAAGCTAATAATTCTCTTGAGCATTCACCCTTACTGCTTCTTATTGGACTATCTCGTATCCTCGTAAGCTTAACTAATAAATTACAAATTTAAGCCAGCCAGAAGGACTGATCCACTGTATCACTCCTATAATCTTGGTTAGGTTGTTGAATCTTAGAAATTTCTTTGGAACCACAATTCTGTTAAAAGTTTCCCTGTAACAACTAAAGTTTCAAAGTAATGACTTACAGATTAACCTCCCTTAACATTGCAGGGCACAGTAAATAAAGTACTGAGAGTTATCTCAAGCATATGTAAGTTTAACACTATACACACACACACACAAATTGCAAAAATTACAGACTTAAACTTAACACCTGAACATTCTGACAGAATTTATCCCGACTTTAAAAATAAACATGCAATAGTAGCACAAACTTTACTGAAGAATAACTAAGCTGTGAGTTTTTTTAAAAAATACAGGTCTATTAACAGGTTTTTGTGTTTGTTACTCTAAATTTAATCATCTGTTATATGTTCAATTCAGCCTGAAGTAGATCTATATCACTATTTCACAGAATACTTTGCGTTCTACTTGTGATCTGACCTCCTCATGCTCTCAACTGTCTATCCACATATTAATACGGCTCTAAAGCCACAGTATCTGAACCCAATCTCTATGGTAACTGTAAGATTTGTTTACACAGAAAAAGAATATTAGAAATGTATGTAAATTTAACTGTCATTTAAGTAAGTGTTTTTTCCTTCTGGGGAAAAAAGTTCCCTATACTGCCTCCTATTTATCTTGCTTCCATCTCCCGTATCCCCACCAGGCAATGAGCCACATTTGGAAAGCTCCCTATCATACAACTTCAATAGCCTGTTGTTGTAAATTCATAAATAGTTTACTTTTAATAAGACAGATGTGTGCAGTATTTTAGATCTTAGCACTTGCTAAAGAAAAATCATAGAGAGGGCAATTAAAACATGATTTTTAAAACATACTGTCATAAAGTCACCAAATTACAAAAAAACATGCTAAATCTTTAACAGCTACACAAAAAGACTTCGTTGTTCAGCAACTCAGATCAATCTAGAAACTAAAAGAGTCTATTTCATTTACCATTTCCAGCACTGAATATAGTACTGGGTACACATTTTACATAATACTCATTCACAGACAGTAGGCAAAAACTCTGATAGCGGAAGAACCCACATACAGACTCCTCTTCTTTATTAACAAATACCAAAGAATTGATGCATCACAGGTTTGTAACAATTGTTTTTCATACGATTTACAGTATTTTGAAATGAGATTTACTGCTGCCCAGCAGGACCGGGAGCTGAATTACATGAGGGTCATGGTAACATAAATGGCAGTCTGAGTGAGATATATCAGCAAAATGGTAAAAAAACGCTAACAAATGCAGTTGTTAAAAACTACTTTTAGGTACACAGTTCTTTGCTCCACACAGAAGAAATCATTCTATTCCACCGAGACGATCTTTTTTTCTATAAAGCTTGCATAATAAACAAAACATAAATAGTCTAGAAAGGTCTAAGAGAAGAAAAATGCATGACAGTGAGGTACATGAATACCACACAGCACCGAGACGAAAATTAGAACCTGTTTGAAAATCTTTCCACACCTTACAGCAATCATTTCACTGCAGAGAATCTCTTACATGCACCCTCTCCGATCACATCAAGATTATTCATTCAACAAAACTCCTATTGACGAATAGAAAGTAAGTAAATCTACCCCCTATTCAAGTAAACAATGCTGTAGAGCCAGCATTTCCCCCACAACGTTACTTTCTCGAGCATGGTGACTGTGCCCTGCTCCTCCATGAAGCAAGCTCAGCCCAGGCAGCCATGTCCTTATTCTCCTACAAACAATGTTTCTGAAGGAGAACAGCCCCTGCTCGGGGAACTTATAGCTTCCCCCAGCATAACGCGGTGGAGCAAAGCCCGCCCCACGATCAGCGAACGAGCCAAGACACCGAAACACGGCAGTGGGGGCGAAGCTGCCCGCAGTCTGGATCTGCACCAGCACCGAGCCTCGCACCGGGGTCGGGACAGATGGACTGACAGATAGAACAGCATTTCTCCACGCAACCCTCCCTCCTTTCCCCTCCCAGGCACACGAGCGAGTGTTTTACCTTCATGATGAGCTCAGGCTGCGGTAAAAGCCTCGATCGTGGCTGAGCGGCCGAAGCTGGACCTGGAATTTAAAACAAAGCGCTAAGGCACCGCACCAGCCGCTCGCACCGGGCGGGGGGAGGGGAGCCAAGGATCGGGTGGGGGCGCTGGGCTCCTCCCGAAACTCCCCCTTTCCTTCTCCGGATCCCCCCTTTTCCAGGGGCTAACCCCCTTCCCTTCTCCCTCGGCCGCTGTTCCCCCCCGCGGCTCCCACACGCCGCGGCTTCCCCTACACTCGCTGCCATTGACGCCATTTCTGTCAGAGGAGGAGAAACTTGCCACAACAACAACCCATCCCCGGCTGCCGCGGGAGGGGGGAGGCGCCCCGGCCGCCTCCCCGGGGCGCTGCGCCCCCTCCCCGGGCACCGAGCGGCGAGAGGGCACCCGCGGGGGTCCCAGCGCAGAGAACACCCCCCTCCTCGCTTTACCGCGGGGAGAGGGAGAGAGGAGAGAGAGAAGGAGGGAGAGAAGGAGGGAGAGACTAAGGAAGGCTCTTCCTCCATTGTACGAGGAAGAGTGCCCGTGTACGCGGCGGGAGAGCGGGGTGTCGGGAGCAGTCCCCCCACCCCCGACACACACCCACACTCACACACACGCTTTTGTAGGGGCTGCGGCTCCGGATCGCGGCGGCTCCTCCTCCCTCCGTCTCCCCCCCCCTAAATAAAGGAAAGCGCTGACTCCGCCGCAGGAGTTTCGGCAGCAACAGCCGCAACTCCCCGGCTCGGCGCAGCGGGTCCGGGCGGGGGGAGGGAGGGCAGGCAGGAGGCGGCGGAGGGGGGGGAAGAAAAGGAAGAAGAAGAAGA